>CAUYQV010138892.1:0-21330 GCA_963574575.1 Galagoides demidoff
AAGTAGCTGGGACTACAGGCGCCCGCCACAACGCCTGGCCATTTTTTGGTTGCAGCCGTCATTGTTGTTTGGCGGGCCCGGGCTGGGGATTCGAACCCGCCACCTTAGGTGTACGTGGCTGGCGCCTTAGCCGATTGAGCCATAGGCGCCGAGCCGGTTGAGTTATTTCTTAAGGGAGACACCCTGTTCCTTTTATGCCCAATGTGCAAAGACTCAATGGAAGGAGTTGAAAAAGCCCGTTGGTCCTTAGACTGAACAAAGATTAACTCCTGGATGGTCCACAACAACCAGCTGAGTAACCAGCCACCATGATGGGAAGCAAAGTGTGAGGGCGCAGGGGCCATCTTCACAGGTGCTCTAGTTCCAAGCGAATATGATGCCTGGCATCGTGAGGTGCATGTGGCACATCCCTTTTATACTTGTGACCACCAAATTCACACCTCTCCATTGTTTTGGAGGACATGTGCTTCTCTCTGAGGGACAGACAGAGAGAAAGCACTCAGATTTCATTTTACCAAAAAGCAAACTGTAACCTGGATCTAAATGTCATATGTCCATTTTGTTAATTGGTTGGAAAGCAGACCTTGTTCTCTTTCCTCACGTCCATTCACACATCACTGTGGACCGTATCTGTTAGTTTCTAATCTATGAATCTCCTATATTTCAGGGTCCATCTGGATTGAAAGGAGAGAAAGGTGATAGGGTATGTATTTTTAAAAATCTGACCTCCTTTTATTTTGTGTGTTAAACCTTAAATTCTACAACTATGGAAATAACATTTTAATGACTCTCCTTATTTTACTAACAAGGGAGACATTGCTTCCCAGAACATGATGCGAGCAGTTGCCAGACAAGTCTGTGAACAGTTAATAAGCGGTAAAATGTCTCTCTTTTTATTGTATGGGTGTTTTTTAAATTACTTGCAGTAAAATGTGGAGTTCAAACCACGAAGTTCCTAAGAGATATGTTTCTGTTTCACTTTTGAAGACCTCTTGTTTTCATATATTGTCAGTTTTGTTTCCGATTAGAAAAAACTAATGATATTTCAAAGATTGTCACTAGGTCAAGTAAGAGCTCAAGGAAAAATAATCATCTGTTATCTTTATGTTTAGTCTGATAGAAAAATAATAGTATTTTCAAAGGACTTTCCAGTTTCTGTATTAAAAACCCCGATATGAGTTTCATGAGTATTTCTGGAAGCAGCAAACTTCTTACATCCCAAAGCACTGGATGCTCTAAGTTGTGACCTTTAAATTATACTATGACCTTCAGGAAGGAGGCCACCAAGATTAATTTGATCATAGACAATCAATTTCCCTATTTTTCACAGACTTTATTTTTATTCAAGGAGCCTATTGAATAATAAAGCTCAGTGCCTGCAGCCTAAGAATGGGCCTTAAACCGAGGGCTCCCCCTTAATCAGTGTTTTTCAAAGTATGGCCCTCAGGAACACCTACTCACCCTACAACCACTTGCTTGTTTCAGAATTCCTGGGCCATCCCCTAAGCCTAATGAATCGTTATCTTTGGAGATAAGGCCTAGAAATCTGTATTTTACAATGTATCGCACAGGGAATTCCAGTTTACACTAAAACCTGATTATCATAGCCTTAGGCACATACACAAAAATGGAATAATTTCTTAATTTAAAAAGGCTCTTTTTTGAGCGACATCATCTGGAAAAACCTGGAGACTATTTCAAAGCCACATTAAAGTTTAATAACTTCTTTATACTCATATAATGGTTGTGGCTTATGGGTCAGCATTGTGTGGAAATGACTGTTTGTTGGGAACCCTTTTGCACTGGGTGACTGGAGTGTCTTCTTTTTATTTTTAGGGTTCTAATTCTAAACATTCTAATTAGAATGTTTCCTGGAGAAGGGAGGGATGGAGATGGGCTTCACTAGACATTCTGACAGCACTAGACACCCTCTTCCCTCCCTTGCTGGAAGTCTTCCTAACAAGTCATATTTCTATTTGTAGGTCAAATGAACAGATTCAATCAGATGCTAAATCAGATTCCAAATGATTACCACTCCAGTCGGAACCAGCCAGGGCCCCCCGGACCCCCAGGACCCCCTGGCAGTGCAGGAGCCAGAGGAGAGCCAGGACCTGGGGGGCGCCCGGGCTTCCCCGGCACACCAGGCATGCAGGGACCGCCTGGAGAACGAGGTGGGCATTTCTGGTTGCTGTACGGGGACAAGAAGGGATGTGCAGATGTACCGGCCGGGTCAGGTGGAAAACACGTGGGAGACGGAGCGTGGCAAGCAGCTTTCACTAGTCGTGTTTGGACAGTCTCAGAAGAGCCATCTGTCCGTGAATGCGTCTCTGTCTCTAGGAAACCTGGAGAGGCCACGGAGACATTTTCTTAGAATCACAGTGCTTTTGTCACGTGGTCTTGGTAAACATAATGCTATTTGCTGATTGTTGTTGTTGTTGTTAATTGGAAAATCTATCTTGGCAAACTAAATCAGCACCCAAATCTTATTAATTGCTGTGCCTGTGGCCAGTAGTTTTAGATGCAAATTCTCTTTGGTTCCTTTATTCAGGGCCCGGTGCTGGACTTGTATGGTTTATATTATCATTATTATTTACTTGGTTTCATAGCAGATAACTGCAATTGAAAGAAAAGAAGAAAAATAGGATTATCTGATTCCAGGTGTTTCGGGAAACTAAGTACTCACTTTTGTCAAAGGAGTAGTTAATATTCCAGAGAAAACTTAAGCTACTTATATGACTTTGATGGTTTAGATGCTGTAATATTAGGGCCAAGGAAGGGAAAATGTCTTTTAAGATGTTTTTTAGCGATTCCTAATTATTTACTCAAGATTTCTGTTCTTAATTACTATTTAAAAATATATTAAACTTTTTTCCCTTCAAATAATTTTTTTTCCCGAGACTTGTAGCCAGATTTGTTTCTTGGCCATGAATCTGGAATTACACAAATGTCTAGAAAGAATTTGGCTGGAAGAGTGAACTTCTGTGAAAAATTAGTCTCTGCTTTCACTAAGGCAGTGAATTACTTAATATTAAGTATTGTCAAATAAGATGAAAACTACACGTTTCCAGCTAATTTTTCCCCTGTGCTTCCTCTCTTTGCCCTTCTCTAGGTTTGCCAGGAGAGAAGGGTGAAAGGGGGATTGGATCTCCAGGACCTCGAGGGCTGCCTGGGCCCCCAGGTAGGTTCACTAGTGCATCAAATAGGCAAAGGGCATTAATACCCAGAGGGCATACAGTCCCCATAGATTCACAAGTGTACCCTGTTAGCCTTAAGCATGCGTACAAGCATGGTATGTATTTTAGCAAGAAGTTCAACGTATATAACTTTATTTTAATGTTCCTTGAGTTAAAAAAATGAGGGTGTTCTATTTGATAGGAACTATAACTTTAATATATGAAGGAATGAATTTTAGTTCACAAGGGTTGCTCCCCGCCACCTCCCCACCCTACCCGCCCACCAAGAGAATTCTTATTTGTTCTGTTTGGCCTCCCACCCTTTTAGGATGGTTATATTTCCTGTGCTGGTAAAGTCTTCACTAATGAACTATTAGACTGGGAAAATATATTCTCATTTAGAGCCCTGCCATATTACAAAATTTCATTCATTGCTTTTTCCCTAATGTTTTGGAAAGAATTAATAATGGTTGAGTTGTTCCGTGCATTTAATGTACTAAGTTGTAAATGAAATTTTCTTTTCTTCATCGAAGGTCTGTGAGAGCCTTGTAACCCAAGTCAGCTCAGTGACTAAATCTTTACATTTATGTTAACCATACCTAAGTATCACTTGTCCAGAAACAGATCCTGACTGCTGAGTTTTCACAGTGGCCCAGTGTGGCTGCCTAAAGGACCCTCCTCCATCAGAGGCTTTTATCTCAGTGAGAGTGCGAGCCAACCAGAGCACTCCACTTACCTCTTAAAATTGGCTTAATTCTTGCCAGGTTTTCCTTGAACAAAACTATTTAAAATAGTGGATGTCTGCCATTAACTTTGATGACTCATTGGCAAGAAAGTCCCATCACACCTTTGGGTGTTTCTTGAGGAAATATTTTCTTACTATGCACTAGTGAACAGTCTAGTCTTGAGGCTGTGGAGGATTTACTGCCTCAGGAGGTGTATTCAGTAAGAGGGGAAATGTATTGTCTTACCCCCACACTAGGTCCACAAGGAGAATCCAGATCTGGTCCGCCAGGGTCCACAGGTTCGAGAGGTCCTCCTGGCCCCCCTGGTCGTCCTGGAAACTCAGGTATCCGAGGACCCCCAGGTCCTCCTGGGTACTGCGATTCGTCCCAGTGTGCCAGCATCCCATACAACGGGCAAGGCTATCCAGGTATGCTGTTGCCATTGTAGACACCCATGTTCACCTGAAGTAAATAACCTTTGTAGAAATGACGTTCCCTAGGATTGAAGGAAGGATTTTGATTTGAGGATTTCTTGAAGATATCAACTCTTTCAGTTCTGTTTCAATTATGTAATAATATTATTCTCTCCCACAGTAGAAAACATTATTTCACTGCTAATTACTTTCTCTTTTGTCCTTATTTCTGCCTTTCCAAATCACATCTTAAGACTTTCCTTGTTTCTCTTGAGGTTTCAGAAAATGCTGCCAATTGACTTTTCTTTCCTTTTTCAACCTAAAGGATAAGAACAGGGATTTGTTGAATACAATTGTATTATAGAGAGTGCCAAGAGCACATATAGACCTTGTTCTGGGAATGTCATTGGCAGGTGAGCTATTTGATAACATGGTACAGACCGATGAACATAATTAACTATCCCACAGAGGCTGTGGAATTAACACTTATAGAAATCAGAGCCTTAGTCATTTTCAAAAAAGCATTATTAATGAAATCCCAGTGTTTGATAATTACAGAGGGCAGATGTCTCCTATGCCTGATTGTGTGGAATGTGAGGACTGGGGGGATGCTGACCGGGGAGTAAGAGCTGCTGTGTGTAGCCCACGGTGCCCATCTCATTAGTGCACCCTCCAGCATCTTGCAAGTTTTTAAAATGATACTGCTGTTTGATATGGTTTGCTACTTGCAAATAGTGCATGAGTAGTTGATATCTGAGTATGTATATATCTATATATTTATGTGCATAATTACATAATGACCCAAAATAGTAACAAATCTTCATATATGTTGCTCATGCAACCCATTCACAAAATTACAATTTGATTCTTAATAAAACAAATTTGAATTGCCACTATCATGTGTGAATAACTGAAAATATATGGATATATATGTATGGATACTTTAACCATTACATACGTAGATGGATGTATATATATATATTTTACATAGTAATTCAACTTTTAAAAACTATCATCTTTGACCTGTTTCAGGTTCCGGCTAACACATTTTCTAAGTCTCCAGTGCTGCTTACAGTTTGAATACATGAAAATCCTGTTTCTGAGATGTTTGCGCACGTGCTTATTAGAAAATGAGTCTGTATGGAAATCTCCCACAGATGTGGTTAACGACCCGGGTGGACATCACAGAGGAGGGTGGAGACTCTATACTAACTTGAATGAAAAAAAAAAAAAAGCAGTGGTGTCAGTGTTTAAGCCTGATGCATTTCAGTAATAATGTAGAAAAATATTTTTTTTTTTTTAAAGTTCAAATACAAAGCCATGGGGAGCCTCAGTTGTGAAAAGAGGTGCATAATAAAACTACTAACCAGCGGAGGTTATGCCGTTTTCATCTGGTTAAAGAGAAATGTCTTATGTAAATAATAAACTAATTGTGGCTTGTAAATGATTTGTATGTGAATCCTGTCCACTAAAATTACTTAACAATTCTACAACAAGCTTATGCATCCCAGCCTGCTGCTTGCTCTATGCTGGAATAACCCCGAATGGAATCTCCTCATCTCTTGCTTGTAAGCGATTCGTCTGATTCAGGGCACGTGTGTTTTTGTTATCCTTATCTTGTACATGTACTCATTCGGGTTTTGTAACTACAGACCAAAGTTTAAAATCGCCCTTTCCTCCTCTTCGCTGTAGTCGCTGGTGCTCCTCGCTCCCCAGCTGTAAGCGTCTGGGCGAGGGGCAGCCACGGGAAATGTCACGTACTGTATATGACCTGGTGACAGTTGCTTTCACCTCCAGAATTCAGTTTCTAGGAGCCAATAAAACTTCCCTTCACCTCCTCAGCTTTGCAAGTTGCCCTTTGACTTGAGGAGTTTGAAGTCGTGAACAGTTGTTACTTGGGGATTTGCGAAAATCCTACCTAGGTCCTGCGTTTACAGCTCCTTGGCCCAGGCTCTGACCCTTCCCAGGAATTTGTGCAATGATTGTATCTACTGCTGGATCTTTGAAAGTTTTTTTGTTTTTCTAAGAAAGTGCCATTTCCTTATTTGATTTTTACCAAATTCTCTCTGCAAACAGAAGTAGTCAGGACGTTGTAACGTGTCTGTTTATAGTTAGATCAGGCCTGGAGCGCCGCCACCTCGGGTGGTGACTTAGCTTTTGCTGTGTGTGTGCCTTCCCAATCCTGCCATAACTGTAATGTTGACTCGGACAGAGCCCTACGTGCCCGAGGGCGGGGCCTACCTGCCCGAGCGCGAGCCCTTCATCGTGCCGGTGGAGCCCGAGCGGAGCGCGGACTACGAGGACTACGGCGCCGACGAGCCCGCAGACAAGCCACCTGCCCCCGCGCGCTGGCGGCGCGCCCTGCCCCGCGGCCCCGGGCGGCGACCCTGAGACCCGCGCGCGCCACGGGGGGAGGTGCGGGGACGCTCCGGGCGGGTCAGACAGAGCAGTGCCCGTGTTTCCAGACGTTGCTGCTTCTGGGCAGCGTCAGCCGAGGGTGCCCTTTCCGACTGTAGAGAACCCTGTTTCCGCAGGAAGCCTAGCTCGCAGCATGCAGCGTGTAGACGTTTTGGCCTTTGCCCTTGAAATGCTTGCAAAACACTCTGTGCTCCAAACCTGCAAGGAGAGAACAAGTCGCGGGCCTTTAGTTAGCACACTGGGCGGCCTCAGTGAAACTCTTAGGCAGTAAGGCCTGGAACCCAGAGCTACTGTATATTTTGAGAGGGCAGTTTATCTTTTCTTATACTGATTTGCAATTCAACTACAGCACGACTCAAGTCAATCCCCGCCTGACACCGAAATGGAGGGAACCATCAACTCCATCGCGAGTATTTATCTTACTCCTCTATCTCTGTTATACATTAGGGCATAGAATGTTCTTACACATCTTTGACAACCACAACCTGAAGCCACGTAGCTGAAGTTAGTGCATCGACTGACTGGATACAGTTGCCTTAAACCTCCTTGTAGACACACTAACATTTAAGCCAAATTGCAGATAATTCTGTAGAGATGGAAGTGCATGTTTGTGTTGTATATTTAGTATGAACTTTTTTTCCAGAACATAATGTTTCTTAGTTATCAAAAGCAGTTGGAAAATGTTTGCAAGACTATGAATATAGAATTGCTGCTTTTATATTTTAACTGCAGATTGTGAATTTCACTGCCTTATATTATTTATTTCTGAAACAAAAGAGGCATTTTTCAATAAAACTACTGAAAATTCAACATTGTATGTTTTTTTTTTCTTTGAAGGGCCTTTTGGACTGCTTAGGCGGTTGTTACAACAAACAAGTGCATATCCTTGGATACAGTTACAAATCTTGCTAATACTGTTAAATTATGCTAAATAACTTTAGATTTTTAATGATATGGTGAAGTCATAGAAAGAGCGTGGTGAGAGCCTTAAAAAGCCCAGCAGATTCCAAAGACTTTATTAGGAATATAGAGGATGTGTGGGTTGGTGGAAAAACAGCTAGGTATCCTAGGAGACCCCAAACAACCAAATAATCTCTTAACAGCCCACATAATTTCGTATGCATTTAGTCACTCTCCTATACCATACTTCACCCGACAGTGTGTTTAATTGTAAAAAGGAAAATTCCTTAATGGAAATTTTTAGTGATACCTTCCATCTCCACTTACAAATGCAATAACACCATTCTAAATATCAAAGGAAACGATGTAAATGTTGATTTGAAAACAATGGACGTGAATGGAAGAGAGAGGGTGGTGATAGAAAGTTTTCTGTAGAGCAGAACATCTAAATTAATAAGAATCTGGATACTTTTTGGAGATCAAGACCAAAAGGAATAGACGATACACGAATATGTTGCATTTAGGAAGCTTCTAGCAAATTGCTAAACTCATGGCTTTGACTCGTGATTTCCAACATGCACGTTGTTAAAGCTGGAAGAGACCACTGAGACCACTGCCATGTCCCAGGTCAACTCTTCTGCTTTATGTAAGAAGAAACAGACTGCTCTAATTAGCATCTGAACAAGACTAAGTCTCTGGGTCTTTTGGTTTATCACCAGATGGCTCCCCCTCCTTACCCCACTTACACTCTCAGCAGGAGATTTCAGAGTTTGACTAGTTTCTGATGCAGTTGGGTTTCTGATACTCTTCCACAAAGAGCCCCTGTGTCAGGAGTCTGAAGATGGATGGGTCCTCGCGGCCTTGACCCAATGGGTTCCATGGCCACATAGACTGGAGGCACAAAGAAATTGCACCTTCCCTCACAGGCTAGGTGTGGGGTTGCATGTAGATCTTGACAATGCCTTGATTCACTGCCTTCTACTCTGCACTGGGACGGGGGACTGGGGGCCACGGCAATCCTAACTAGGGGATAACCCCATGCTAACAACCAGCTGAGACACACATTGTGATTTTTATTTTCATAATGTATTTACTTGTTAATTACATTTGCTGAATTTTATATTAAAATTATTTTTGTAGTCCTTGATTGAGCACATATAAACTCTGGGGGTAGGAGCCCAGACATTTTGGCTTTTACAACTCATGGTAAAATTCCAGAAAATCAAACACATACATGCGGGTTTACTTATTCAAACTTTTTTTGAGGTGAATACAGAACAACTGGAAAGACCCTAGCTCTTTCAGTTTGGAAGCATTATAAGAAATTAACGGCTCGGTGCCTGTGGCTCAATCAGCTAAGGGACCAGCCACGTACACCTAAGGTGGCGAGTTCGAATCCCCAGCCTGGGCCCGCCAGACAACAATGATGGCTGCAACCAAAAAATGGCCAGGTGTTGTGGTGGGCACCTGTGGTCCCAGCTACTTGGGAGGCGGAGGCAGGAGACTCACTTGAGCCCAGGAGTTGGAGGTTGCTGTGAGTTGGAGGATGCTGAGAGCCATAGCACTCTACCCAGGGGGATAGCTTGAGGCTCCCGTCTAAAAAAAAAAAAAAAAAAGAAATCAACTATGTGTAGTTTCTATTTGGACCTAGAGCTTTTACTTTAAGAAAATAGCCCGAAATAAATGTGAGAAGAGGTGGTAGCTTCTAATGAAGTCTACAAGGGGAAAGTTTTTGAGATTTACAAATAACATTTACATAGATGCTAATTTCTGAGTATTTTATAGACTATTTTGTACGACAGAATTAACTTTATCATTTTTAGATTAGGCTGCTGAAGGCTATTGGTGAACCAAATAGATTACATGGACTTGCTTTCCAGGAAGGCCCGTGTTCCCGTCTCCAGCCCTGCCCTCTCACCAGCTTCCCTATCAAGGTGTCCGGCCCTGCTCTGTCTTCCTCCCTGAGCTTCCCCAGACGCCCCACACTTAACTCATCTGGTGTTTATTCATTTTAGGCTCAGGTATGAGTAACAGAAAGTTACAAAATGACAGAGGCTTAAAGAAGGAGAAATGTCTTGATTTCTCATGTTGGGGAAGTCAAGCACCCCGCCTCTTTCTGTCTCACTGCTCTGCTTTTGTAGTTTCTGTCCCCAAATTAAGTTAATAATCCAAGGTGGTTAGTACTATGTCTGAATTCCTCAGCTGGAAGGAGAAAAAAAATCCCTCCTTTTAAGGATACTTCCTGGAAGTTGGGGGCATAATTTATACTGTATACCTAGACCTTAGTCATAGGGCTACATCTAGCTACAAAGGAATTTGGAAATGCCATCTTCAGTCCAGTGGCCGTGTGACCCTCTACAATCAGTTACTCTAGGACTAAGTACATAAGAAAGGAAATGACTGGTGGTGGTCAGCTGCAGGCTTTAGTCTTCGACATGATGTCCAGATCTGAACATAGCTCCCTGCGAATATGATTTTTCTCCATCGACCCCAAGTTCCTCAGGCTAGAAACCTGAGAGTTGTTGTAAACTCTTCTTTCATGTCTCACATCCAGTCAGTTAAGTCCAGCCTATGTGTGTCTTAATCATCTTTTGTGATTACTCAATGTCAGACACTTGAGATTCCTTGTCATGAACATAATTAATAGTGTCTTAAATGGTCTCCCTTCCCGGATTCTTGAACCCCCTGAAAAAAAAAAATCTTCCACACAGCTGCCTGAGTAATTTATCTAAAATGGTAGCCTGATGATGTCATGTCCCCCACGCAGCATTCCTCAAGTGACAAGCTGACTTCACTGCCCATGTTGACGCTGTCCGCCAATCCCCTATCCCTCTATTCCTCCTCTCTTAGCAATCCTTCCACTGGACCATCTGGAATTCCCTCTCCATTATTAATTTCCTCTCCCCCAAATCTCCAGCCTCTGCAGTAAACAGTTTCCTCATGGGGCTTGACTCTGAAGACACTGTTTAAGCCTTCAGACTTGGTAGGTGGGAACGTGTCTTCCTAACTTCTCAGCACTGCATCCAGACCAATAATTCTTCCTGGTCCTATACAAAGCCTTTATCACTGGGGCTCATACCTGACTCCCCATCACTACAACCTATTTACTTAGTGATTACTTTGCCCCATTTGGTCAAGGCTTTAGTATGTGGCCCTCAGTCCTTTTCTCCACCCCAATATCTGCCATCTTTGGAGGGGATTTTAGTCAACATCCTCTGTTATATGACCTTCTTATGTTCTAAACTTTTTCTCTTACTCAACCTCAGATACCCAATCTCTTCAAGATCTTGACTTGGACTTGAACTCATTACAAACTGCCACTACTTGGAAAGTGCCCGTGTAGACATTGCACTTCTCTGTGGCTTGCAGCTCATCTGGGTGGGCAGCCCACTGTGCCTGTTCTTCAGCCTCATCACGACACTGCATGTGGCTCTTCATTCTTTCTGTCCATCAGCTTCTCCTTGCCTTCACTTTCTTTCTCATCTAGCTTGGGTTCCACGTCTTGGTAGTGTATTCTTTATTGAACAGCCTTAATGCTAAGGGAGTGCAAAACTAGTTCTGTTTTCTTTGGCTGCTGACTTCAGTTATGCTTTGCAAATATTCTTTTTCTATCTTCTATCATACTTTGGATGGATCTCAAAATAGGAAGTGTGAATATTCCTATTTGTTCCAATCCAATTGAAAACTGTAGTCTCAAATCCAGTTTAGTGTCTGTTCTCCCTTCTATCTTAAAGCCAGATATTTGACATAGAACGTGGACTGTGGAGATGGTATATCAGCTCTTTCATTCCGGTTTCTCCCAGGTAGGGAGGTAGGGGACTGAGGAAAATGAGGTTAAGGTTTTCTCCACTTAGCCGTGTCACTTAGCATCCTCTGTTGGGTGTGAGTGCTTACTATGCGGAAGAAGGTGCCCATGCTGCTGCTGTCACTGGATGCCTGCGGGTGTGATTCAGGGAGCCTGTTGGGGTCCTGCTCACTGTCCATTTATTTTCAAAGTGACCTCTCTCAGTGCCCACTCAGTGTTTGCTCCCATGCAACACTTCACAGCTATTTCTTGCTAAGGTTTTTTCCTCTTATCTAAAGTCCACTTGTGGGGATCCCAATAGGGTGATTCACGTCTTGCTGTTATTTGACCACAGGAGACCCAAACATCCTTGATAAGCCAAGTGAAAGGAGTTTGCCCCCACGAACACCTCCTCTCTCTGCTTTGCTGTGTCTCATTATTTTTCCCCATTCAGGCACACACAGACTGATACCCATGGAGGTAGTAACACACCGTCCCTGTAGACAATTCCTCAATCGAGGATTCTCTTAGAGCCTCCTTCACTCGGCTCACTTGCATGAGGTTTGAAGCATTCTTTCTGTAATGGACGGTCAAAGTCATAACTCTCCGTCCTGTGAAAAGGATCACTTGCTTCAGGGGATTCTTCCTGATGTTTAGTCTTTTACAAATTTGGGCTGTTTGGGGGCAGTGGAGTGACAGTTTGCTTGGCAGGGCCACTTGGGCCAATGGTCAGAAATCCTGTGGAAGGTGTTTTCTGGTTTCTTCAGCATGTGAGTGATACATAACGGTTGTTTCACCTGATAGCCATTTGCCCAACTGAGTCAAAAGGAAAAGTTCCATTTACCATCTCGTTACCCACATAAGCCCAAATGCCTTACTCATTTATCCTTCTTTCACACGTATGTATTAAAACCCTAACTCCAGATTATGCCAACTAGTCACAATCTCCATGACTGTACCTCCCAATACTGGGCACACTTGAAGAAAATTGTCCATTGAGGCTGATTATGATGTTTCTGAATCCACGTTGACCAACCTGAACATTCCCGTCAACATTGCTCGGGAATTTGACTAGCCCTATTCTCAACTATTTTCAAAAATTTGCCAATTCTCATCTTGTACTTCATCCTGATCATGCTACTTCTCATCTAAGTGGTTATTTCAGGCAGAAATGAGATGCTAAACAGGAAATTTACCTTTCTACAGTAAGCTACAAAACCACTTACATCTGCATACATTCCTTCCTCCTGTTTCAACAACAAAAAAATCTCAACTCTGAATGATCTCTTTTCATTCTTAACTTCCAAATATTATATCACGTATTTCATAAATATTTAATTTAATAATACTGCATTCAATATTGCTATTAGAATGGTGCTGTGTGTGATTCTATAGAGAACATAGGAAAATATAAGTCACATCTCTTCCTTTATGGGGATCACACTTTTAGGGTGGGAAATGGACAATAATAAATAGGCATGGCAGATAGTTGGAGGCTGGTAAGTGCTATGAAGGAAAATGAAATAGGCAGGAGGACAGAGAATGCTGGGTGGTATGCATGGTACACGTGTGTGCTAACTCAGGTAGAGAGGTCAGGAAATGCTTCTTTGAGCCAAGACCGGGGTGATGAATGGCTGAAAGTGTGAGGCCTAGTTCTGTCTGATGACTGTGTCATCTGGAGGCTTTCACAATGATATAGATTACCAGCCATCTACCTAGATGACAGCTGTGAACTTTGCATATACCTTGGAATCACCTGGGGGACTGGACAAAAACACTGTGTCTGAATCCCACCCTCATAAACTCTTGTTAACTGGACTGGGGTGAGGACTGACGATAAGAGTTTTTAAGAGCTCATCAGGTTATAAAGTACAGACAAAGAGCCAGATTATCTGTCATCTAGAGATTCTCATATAGTGTACAGGAGATGGAGGTGTAAGAAAATACTTATTTTAATTATATATTCTTTAGGTGAGTCATTGGATCAGCTGGGATAAAAAGATTTTCTCCTCTCCATAGCTTTGGACATTATCTTTGAGCCAGGGACTATATTTCTAGCTTGGTTCCTTCTGCTGAGCCAACTGTGTTGACACATCACCAGTTGGGTGTTTTCTAGGCATTTAAAATTTGATATGAACAAGGTGAAGCCCCACCCCTTCCTTCCCACATCAGCCTTCTGCAGCCTTTTTTTGTTTTTGTGAGTGGTTCAACCATTCGTTCAATTGCTTAACCTAGAAACCCGGGGATTAACATGACTCGGCTCTATCTGCCGCCTCCCACGTCCCATCAATCACTAATCATTTTGATCCTATCTCCTAAACATCTTCCAGTCATTTACTTTCTGTATTCCCACCACATTGTTTTCCTGTAGGCTTCATTGTCTTGTCTTGATTCTGTCGGAATCTGTGATCTGATTTCCTCCAGCCCTCTGCCCCAGTTTTCTTTTCTCAGAGCATAGCAGCCAGAATGATTATGAAGAATGCAAGTCTAGTCACATCACTGCATTTCTTCAACTCATTTCGTGATGTCTAGTCCAGAAACCCTTCAAGACTCATTCACATGCCTCAGGGATTTGGGCCCTTCTGGTTTTTTGACATCACGATACCTCACTTATCTCCTAGTTGTTTTTCTCCTCTTCTACCCTTTTTTAGTCCTGAGGCTTCACTGTCTCTCTACACTCTTTCTCACCATTTGGCTGAGCCCTTCTCATCCTTTGATTTGCTGAGGCAGTATCACTTTCTTGGGACCTTCCTTGATGCTTTTACAGTTTGAATTCCCCGCACTGTCCATTCATACCACTTACTTTCTGTTTGACATCCTTATTGTACTAATAATTTCTTATTCATGTTTTCCTTCCCTGCTGGATAACAAGTGTCCACGAGGGAAGGCACCACATTTATTTTGTCCAGCAGCCATCACAGTGCTGAAATGTAGGTGGTGTGAACGAATATTTGTTGAATGAATGATTTCAGGAGAAACAAACTCTTTCCCCTGACATATCAGGGTTCTGTTTGAAGGTCACCAAAGCACTGTGTGAAGGTTGGATAATTCATGTGCAGTTGGAGTTCTTCAGGCCTGCTTTGCTGCAGAGCAGAGGAGGATGCCATGGTGGGTGTTTTGTATGGGATGGGAGCCATTAATGACAGGCAGGCTCAATTATTCCTCACTTTGGGCTCTTGTACAATTGTGCTTTTAAAAATGGCACGATTCTGTATTTGTGCTTTCAAGGCCACATGAAGAGGGAAGAGGGGAATATTGGCTAGAAGAGACTACAGGAAAAGTTTCACCTTCTGTTCTTCTTCATGGTGCATAACAAGATACAGAGGTTGCTCCAAAGCCTCATTGAGTTATTAATGAAAAAAAGCCTCAGGTGCTCAGGAAATGCCACAGAAGAAACGATGTTTTATCTTCTTTCATCAAAAAGAGCTTCCTTCATCAAAAAGCCACTCCCCAAAGAGTCAACACCTGGCAGGATAGTTAGACAATGAGTTTGTTATTAAGTCCATGTTTTGTTCAGAGAAGTAATGATGGGAACTGCTGTTGCTCATTGAGCTTTTGATTCTAGCTCAGTTATCCAGAGAGGATGAAACAAGCAAGTCAAGTGGGAAACACCTTTAATCAGAACATTTCTAGAGTTGCCAAATTAAAGCAGATGTATGATCGATATCAGTTTCAATTTCTGCTTTTTAGATTGCTCAAGTACCACTGGCAAAGTTGATTACGAGTTATTTGTCTGTGTGGAGCCCAACTTACAAAGATATTTTGCACGTATTTTTTCCACACCTTTAACTTTTCTTATAAAAAATGTATTTTGTTTATTCTCAATCTTTTGTTTCATCAGTTCCCAATTATCACGTTCAGAATAGAATACAAAATGTAATTGTCTTAAGATCATTAAGTTACATATAAGTTTCAACATGAATTTTGGAGGGGATAAATTTAAATCTTAGCACAAACAAAACTACAGACTAATATTCCTTTTGAGCGTAGATGCTGAAATCCCCAACAGAACACTAGCAAACAAAATTTAATGGCAAGGAAAAGAATTATACATTGTGATCAGGTGGGATGTATCTTCAGAATTTAAGAATGGTTTAACATCAGAAAATAAATTAGTGTGATACACCATATCAATAAAGTATCAAAAACTCCACATAAACATCTCCAAATACTTGAAAAAGCATTTGACAAAAGGCAATGACTTCAGGATTAAAACACCCAACAAACTGAAGATAGAAAGGTAATTTCTCAAACTGGTAAAGGGAATCTACAAAAGCATCATAGTAAAAGTCAGTTTTAATGGCAGAAGACCAAATGCTTTCTCCTTAATATTAAGCATAAAGATGTTCACTCTTGTCACTTGTATTTAACATTAGAGGATCTGGCAGGGCAGTTAGGTAAGAAAAAGAAATGAAAATCTTCCAGATTGGAAAAGGAGAAGAAAAACTATGTCTATGTGCTGATTAAATAATGTTGTATACAGAAAATTCTAAGGAATCCACATAACAAAACTATGCCAACTAATAAACAAGATTGCAAGATTTAGGATCAATAGGCTGAAGTTTCTATAGAAACTCAATTGATTTTTGCATATTGATCTCAAATACACTATTGCTAGTCTAGAGCAATGAGCAATCAGAAAGCTAAATTGAAAAAGCAATTCTGTTCTAAACAGCATCAAAAATAACAAACCCAAACTTTGTAACCTAATCATTTGTACCCTCATATTAATCTGAAATAAAAAAAAATGGAGAAATAAATTAAACAAAAGAAGTACAAAACTTATATTCTGAAAATTTAAAAAAATGTTGAGAAAAATTAAACAAGCCCTAAATAAGTAGAAAGACATCCTATATTCACAGATCTGATAACTTAATATTGCTAAGGTGGCAATACTCCTCAGGGTGACCTACAAATTAAACAAATCTTTATCAAAATCCCAGATGGTTTCTTTACAGATATTGATAGACAGTTCTTAAAATTTATATGAAAGTTCAAGGAACCTAGAATAGCTAAAACAATCTCGAAAAAGAAGAATGATGGAGGATCCATACATTCCTATTTTAAATCTTAGTGCAAGGCTATAGTCATCAACAAAATGTGGTATTGAGATCAGGATAGCCATATGGAACAGTGGAATGGAGTTGAGTCCGTAATTAAACCTTTACATTTATGTTGAATTGATTTTCAAGAAGAGTGCCCAGATAATGCAATAGGAGAAAGAATCTTCAATAATAAATGATGCTAAGACTCCTGGATGTCCACATGCAAAAGAAAAAAACGGGACTCTTTCTACACACCATACATAAAAATGAACTCAAAACAGATCATTGAACTAAATGTAAGAGGTAAAATTATAGACCTCTTAGGAGTAAATATAAATCTCCGTGACCAAAAAATCAGCACATTGTACCCCACACATGCATGAATGTATTCATGATCTATGTGTATTTGACTTATTAAAATAAAAAAATAAAATCTCTGTGACCTTGCTTCAGTCAAAGCCTTCCTAGATGTGAATGTAAGCCACAAAATAAAAAGTAGATAACTTGGAGTTCATCAAAATTAAAAACTTTTGGGCTTCAAAGGATGCTATCAAGAAAGTAAAGAGATAACCCCTATAGTTAGAGAAAATATTTACAAGATATATATCTGATAAAGGACTTCTGTCTAAAATCTATAAAGAACACTGAAAACTTGATGATAAAAGACATATAACCCAAATAACAATGGGGATAGGGTCTTAATAGACATATCTACAAAGAAGATTTTAAGACGGTGAATAAGCACATGTGATGATGTGAATATCACTACCCACCAGAGAAACGCAAGTCCAAACCCTGATGGAAACCACTTCACACTTGTAAGGCAACAAGTGTGGACAAGGTGGTGGAGACATCAGATCCATCACACACTGATGAAGGGAATGTAAAATGGTGACATTTCTGTGGAAATATACTACATAATACAGTATTACCAAGTACAGTAACTATAGTAGAGACTGTAGAATAGTACATTTTAAATGGACGAATTGTACCTCAATAAATCTGTTTTATTTAAGAAAAAAGCCAAAGAAGGCCAAGTTCTCGGTCTGGTAGAAGCACAGACGGCTCATAGATTTCTAGGATGGAAAAGCAAATGTAGAACCGGGGTAAGCAGAAACCAGGAGCTCAGGGGATTTGGTGTCAGAGTAGACCTCTTAGGAGTAAGTATAAATGTCTGTGACCTTGCTTCAGTCAAAGCCTTCTTAGATGTGAGTATAAGCAACAAAATAAAAAGTAGATAACTTGGAGTTCATTAAAATTGAAAACCTTTTTGCTGTTGGAAACCAATCTCTACCTCTACAGGTGCGTGGCTTGCTCCTGGCCCATCTGACTTTGATTTCTGCTTACATTCACTCCTGCTGCAGGTGGAGTAAGGTGAGGTGAGGTCAGGTGGATTACGCATTAAGTTGTTATTAGTGATCTATCCTCCAGGGCAAATGAATTTCCCAAACACAGTTTGATCAAGGAAAAGGGGGAGAATTTATAACGGCACCAGATATCGGTGAAGGAAGAAGGTGAAAGAAATCTCCAAGGGCTAAGTAAAGGAACATTGAGAGAAGCAGGGCCTGTCTTTTCAAAGTCACATTCGGACCTAGAGTCCTCTTTGAGTTATCACATTTTTACAGACATGAACTCTAAAGATAAAAGTTCCACACCATATGCAGCAGGTTGGCCAAGAAAGTCTATTCTACTTTTAGGAGGGATCTTGGGGCAATCGCTATACTGGCTGAGTGTGTGTGACAGGCCCAGTCTAAACAGAATCATGAAAAGCCAGGGAAAAAACTTCTTCTCCCTGGGATATTGGCAACAACTGCAGGGGAATATTGAGCTATCAAAGTCTAAATTGGGGTGGGGCTCAGGTGCTGAGAAGCACCAGCAGGCAATCAGAGGGAGGAGACTGAGCTTTTCTCCTCCTGCAGGCGACTTCCTCTCCTCAGCTCCAGTTCTTACAAGGATGATTTTTCCTCCCTGTGTCTTTCAGCGCTTGTGTGCTGATTTTGCCTCCCCACCAGCAAGCTCCCGTCTCTAGTTTTTAGGTATGTCACCATTCTTTTTTAGTATTTCCTCAACTTGCTCATGCTTCTGTCAATCATCTATTAAAGTCTTATCATTTATACCCTCTGGGAGACATTTCTTTTCTTTTGGGACTCAGATAGTCAGACTCTCTGACTCTGAATCAATGATAAACATGATTTAAGAAAAGCACAGTAGAATTGGAATTATTAATGGAAGTGGATTGTCCACTAAGTAGTTCAGTGACCTTTGGGAAAACGCTTTAGCTTTTTTCAGTCTCTATTCCACCTTGTGCAAAAAGGGTGGAAATTCTCCTCTGATTTAAATTAAACAAGCTGTAAATGGCTGAAAGGGAAAGTGGTGGGTGGGGCTGGATGACAAGCCTTGTCATCTTTGGATAATAGAAGCAGATACAAGCACAAACAGGCCAAGCTGGAGATCATCTTAGGCACTGCAGGGAAATTAATCTTTGTAAGAGAAGGTTACCAAGGGATAACTCTCTTTCAAGCCAGACATACTCTAAGGCTGGATTTTTTCTAGATAAGGAAAACTGATACAATGGCACAGGAAGCTGGGGAGAGTGGAAATTGTAAGGAGTTCCTGCGGGAGAAGGCAGCCTTTTCCTTGATTTCCTAATGAAGGAGAATTAAGTCACTGAGCAGATACCACTGGTTTGGTATCATTGTTCAATATCTCAGCAGCCTCGAGGTCCCTTTAAGTATCTCTAAGGGAGTGGACTCTCACTTTAAGTGTCTCAAGAATGGGAAAGCAAGCATCCCATCTACTCCATACCACATTCAAATTAGTAGAGCAACAACTATCAGCCCACATGGGAGAAAAACTCAGTTAAATTCACAAAGAAAGAAGGGCAGAGAGTTTGGTAAGTTCTCACGTAATGGGTACAATATAGGAGTATATGGCATGTTTCCTGGGTGAAGGACTCAATTGCAAATCAGACTTAACCTTACAAATGCAAACAATGGAACTTAATCGTGTGTTCCCTAGGTAACCTTGTCATATGGACCAGGGGACATAATGCTCTAGGGCTACTTCTAGGCCCAGTCTCTTCAGCCATTCAGTCCTAAGGGTTTGCCAGATTCTACTTTGCCACTCCTAATAAACTCTTTTTTTAAAAAAAGCTTTTCAGTTTAATTAAGTCCCATTTGTCTATCTTTGTTGATGTTGCAATTGCCATGGAAGTCTTCTTCATAAAGACTAGGCTGATATCTTCAAGTGTTTTTCTAATGCTTTCTTTGAGGATTTTTATCATTTCATGCCTTAAATTTAGGTCTTTTATCCATCTTGAATTAATTTTTGTGCATGGAGAATAGTATGGGTTGAATTTCAGTCTTTTATATGTGGATATCCAATTCTCCCAGCACCATTTATTGAATAGGGATTCTTTCCCCCAATGTATGTTCTTGTTTGGTTTATCAAAGATTAGGTGGCTGTGAGATGTTAGTTACATGTAAAGGTTTTCTATTCAGTTCCAGATGTCTGTGTCTCTATTTTTGTGCCAATACCATGCATTTTGGACCACTATGGCTTTGTAGTGCAGCCTAAATTCTGGTAGGGTGATGCCCCTGGCTTTGTTTTTATTACTAAGAATTGCCTTAGTATTTTTCTTACTAAAAATTGGGTTTTTTTTTTCCTGGTTCCATACAAAACAAAGAATTATTTTGTCCAGGTCTTGAAAATATGATGTTGGTATATCAATAGGGATGGCATTGAATCTGTAGATTGCTTTGTGAAGTATAGACATTTTAACAATGTTGATTCTTCCCAGCCATAAGCATGGTATGTTCTTCTATTTGTTAATATCCTCTGCTATTTATTTCTTAGGGTTCCATAATTTTCATTATAGAAAATTCACCTCTTTCATAATTTTCTTTATAGAAATTTTCACCTCTTTTGTTAGGTATATTCCTCGATATTTCATTTTCTTTGAATTTATGGTGAAGGGAATTGTGTCCTTAATTAGCCTCTCATCTTGGCTATTATTGGCATATACAAAGGCTACTGATTTGTGGACATTGATTTTATATCCTGAGACATTACTGTATTTTTTGATGACTTCCAGGAGTTTTGTGGTTGAGACTTTAGGGTTCTCTAGGTATAAGATAATATTGTCAGCAAAGAGGGAGAGTTTGACCTCCTCTGCTCCCATTTGAATGCCCTTTATTTCCTTCTCTTGCCTGATTATACTGGCTGGAACTTCCAGCACTATGTTGAATAGTAATGGTGATAGAGGACAACCTTGTCTGGTACCAGTTCTAAGTGGAAAAGCTTTCAGTTTTACTCTGTTCAGTAAAGTATTAGCTGTGGGCTTGTCATAGATAGCTTAGACCAGTTTAAGAAATGTTCCATGTATGCTTACAGTCTTCAGTGTTCTAATTAGAAAAGGATGCTGGATTGTATCCACTGCTTTTTCTGCATCTATTGAGAGGAACATATGGTCTTTGTTTTTGCTTCTGTTGATATAGTGAATAACATTTATGGACGTGCGTATGTTAAACCAGCCTTGCATCCCTGGATAAAACCTACTAGATTGTGATGTATGACTTTTTTGATGATAAGTGTAATCTATTGGCTAGGATTTTGTTGAGAAGTTTTGCATCTATGTTCATTAGTGAAATTGGTCTGAAGTTCTCCTTTTTAGTTGTTTTTTTTTCTTGGTTTTGGTATCAGGGTGATGTTAGCTTTATAGAACATTTGGGGAAGATACCTTCTTCCTCACTTTTTTGGAATAATTTCTGCAGTATGGGAATAAGCTCTCCTTTGAAGGTTTTTTTTTTTTTAATTTTATTGAATGGTAACTATGTACATTAATGCACTTCTGGGGTACAGTGTGGGGTTTTC
>CAUYQV010138897.1:0-52216 GCA_963574575.1 Galagoides demidoff
TAACTGAGAAAATGACATGAAGGCTGTGTTGATCAGTTTGATGGAAGTATTTCAGATTGCATGTGAAAACCCCACACTGTACCCCAGAAGGGCATTAATGTACATAGTTACCATTCAATAAAATTTAAAAAAAAAAAAAAGTTGGGAGGTGTGAGGGAGAGGGGTTTTAGGCAGTGAAGTGAGCTATTGGAAAAGTATGGGAGAGGATTAAGTGAGTCTGGTCAATGCCCTTAGGCCAACGGAATTTGCTAATTGGCACTTAGAAAGTTAGGTTCCTATCCTCCCACAGAGAATGGGAGATAGGGACTTTATCATCCTTGTTGCTTACTTTTGGAAGGGATGGCTCCCAGGCCTGGAAAAAGGCTGCTCTGGCTCATAGAAGATTTGCATCTCCAAGGGGCAAAGGAAAATTTTACAGTTCCAAGCTTTCTAAACCAAACACTCTAAGAAAAGAAGAGGCCTATCTCCTAGGAAGAAGTCCAGCTGAAAGGGATGTTAAGGCCTTGTGATGGGGGAAATGTCTCTGTGGAACATAATACCTGACACATGAAGATGCTCAATAAATGTTGAGATCAAGAGTCGCTCTGTTTACATTATGGACAGTAATAATATTACTACCTAGTATTGCTATGAGGTCCACTTGGGTATCACATGTGAAGAACTCAGCACAGCAGCCTAATATATATATAAATCTCTTATAAAAGCCAGCCACACACTCCGGGGCTGGTGGGTTCAAACCTGGCCTGGGCTTGCTAAACAATGCCATAGCCAGGCACTGTGTCAGGGGCCTATAGTCCCAGCTAGTAGGGAGGCTGAGGCAAGAGAATCTCTTGAGCCCAAGAGTTTGAAGTTGCTGAAGGCTAAGCTATGATGCCCCGGCACTCTACCAAAGGTGACAAAGTGAGACTCTGTTAAAAAAAAAAAAAAAAGCTTCATAATTTTTATATATATACACACACAAACAAACATATATGTAAGGTTGCACATTTAACTTCACAAACTCATGTTAGAAAAAGTGGTACACATATCATTCGTGAATGTCACAACAATCACCTTCCAAGTACCTTCAAAGCATTTTTGGCAATCTTTTTCTGGAATGGCCATGAGAGCTGTCATAGTATGAGGTCTGACAATTAAGCTTGCAAACTCATGCTAGAAAAAGGTGCTTTGTAAGAGGGACTTTACCTAACAAATGCAATCAGTTCAAAATAAAAAAAAATGTAAACGTTGTGAAGCCAGGGACTTTACCTTGATCACTACCTAAGCATCTGTTGAATAATTAAATAAATATATCTAAAAGTAAAAAAAAAAAAAAAGAAAGAAAAAGCGCTTTGAAGAGTGGACTAGGTGTTGGCAGCAGAGCACAGCTTCCCAAGGGAGTACTTGGAAGGTGACCACAGTGATATTCCACAATGAGGTAGGTATGTAGCTCTTTTTATAGGACGAGTTCACAAACTTAATTGTCCCACCTTGCGTGTGTGCACATGGAGGTTAAAAGACTCAAATCTCCTAATCTAGACCAAATCCACTTTTCTTTCTCTGCCCTTCCAAAGGACATTTACTTATACTTAGTATGGATCACATTTTAAATTATTTCGAAAAGAATCATTCAGCATATTTCTTTCACTAACTGAAAAACATCATGGAAAAAAATCACACTGCATTATTAGAGCAAGTGTGTATTAAAGTGGATGGTGGGTGATGGAAATCTAAGTATTTTTAGAGGAAAAACAGAAAGTTGTTTAATCAAACCAAAGCCAAAGAGCTTATTTTCAGTTGAATTATAGGATTTGTAGTCGCCTTTGAACGCTAAGCTTCAGACATGCCTTGCATTTAGCAAAATGTTTGATTCATTAGCTCATGAAATGTTAATTACTTATTTATTTTAAATTAATTTAAATTTGAGCTCCCCCCATAGGCTGACAGTTGTCTAAATTCTACAGCAAGAATTAATATATGCTATGTGTATCCTAGAATATTCCCAACACACAGCTTAGTGAATGCCATTATCTAACGATTCCTTTTACTAATTATCACTGGTCCTGAAGGAATTTTCCTGATGCAGTAGGAAGTTGGTTTGTATGGCTAGAGTCTCATTTTTATAAATATCATTAACTGTGTACTCTCATGTAATGAAGCTGTTTCCACATCCAGTGTAACAGCCACTCTGACACGGCCTTGTAATGGGGCTACCATTAAAAGTGACAGTCAGCAGAATGATTATGAGCCCAGGTTCCAATTCAGCTCTTTCTCTTACTAGCAATGGGACTCTGAGAAAGGCATTAACTTCCCTGTGACTTAGTCTCCTCTCCTCTAAAGAATGATAATAACAGTATCAATTGCACAGGAGTACTGGAGGGACAAAAAGACTTACAACAGTGCCTGGACCATAGTGATAATCCAGAAAATGTTAGCTCTTATTCTGCTCAAGAAACTCTCTCATTGAAAAGACCTATTTTCCAGCCTCAGTGCCAGTAAGCAATAGGATGAAAATTTATTTAACAAAGAATTGTCTTTTTGAATTAGACACACTCATTAAAACTTAATGTTAACACTTTTACCAAAAGGTTGGGATGTTGTATTTTTCTTTGTGGTATTTCTTCATTCTTTTCTATGCAGTGTTCGGTTTTTGTTCTTGTTTTTATTTTTCAGAAACGTCCTTAACAAAGAATACCTCTACCCTTCTCTCCCAGCCACATATTCAAGAAATCTAGACTTTCTCCTAATAGCCTCAATGAATTGTCTCCTGATTACTTCAGCCCATGGGGAATTCTCCCTCCTATGAATGTTATCATCTGACCTATTGTTTAGACTGCGCATGTATTTCTTAATTATGTCCCAGATTATGATAGCATTTGCATTAGTTTATTCTAAAGTTATAGCATGTGAGGGTATACCTGTCCTGCGTCTCCAGCTATACTTTGGATTCCTTCAAGAATGGGATTAAATAATAGAGTTCTCTGAATTACTGCCACACCTAACACAGAGCTGTGCAGGAAATGAATGCTTGGGAAGGAGGGGAGCGAGAAAGAGGGAAATGAACTTGAAAGCAATCACATGCAGACCCCTGCTTGGCAGGTACATGGCTACTTTACACCCAGAATTTCTCCAGAATTTTAGAGAGTATGCCAGATTACATATGAAGAGGATATTGCAAATAAATAGGAGTCACATAAAGAATTGTAAATAAATGATAATATCTGAGGTCAAACACCAGAATACAAATTAAATTTTTCTTGTAATGTGCATGTATTGGGCAGGGCTCCAAAGACTTTTTTGAAACTAATCAACTTATTTAAACTTAAGGAAATATTTATTTTCACATAAGTTCATCCATGTGACATACGTTATCCTGATATAATTTTTTTTTTGGTAGGGTATCAGTTTTCTTTCTTCCCTTTTCTATGTGGCTTTTCCCTCTGATGTTCCTCTTTCCTTCCACCTGCAATATCCTTTCAAAGCCATCAACGTAAACAGAATCCATGCTTCTTTGTTCGGCCCTATACAAATGTATACATTAAGTGATATATAAAATCAACAATAATGAGATCAAATTATACATATCTTCTGCATCTCAATTTCCTCTCTCAGCTAGTAACTCCTTCAGCTGTCTTTATTTCACCTGATATATTAATATATCCTTGGTAAGGGCAGAATTCAACTATTTTCTGATTGGGCCATGCATTTGATTGCCCTTTTAATTGCACTGTGCACAGTCCTCCATCAAATATTTCTTTCCATCTGACTTCATATATTAATGTTTCCTTTTATATGGAAAATATTTTTTATTAATTAGATTTCTGGGTCAAAAGATTTTTACAAGTTCAATTTTAATAGTTGTTGCCCAATTGCTTTTTCAAATTCTTGCAACACCTTATACTTCCATCCACAACCTAGGAGAGTGCTCCTTATCCTACAGCCCTTTCAGCAAAAACGTTAATAGCTCTTCATTTTTAACAACTAATCCCCCCTTCTAAGTACCTTTCACTTTATTTTGTGGGTTTTTTGGTCATTCAACTTCTTCGTCTGAGGATAGAGAAAAGTCTTTATACATATATTTATAGCCCATTCTTGCATTTCTTATCTTTGTAATTGTTAATTATATTTATGATGTGAACATTTATGAATACTATATTTTTAATAAACTGCTTTTATTATTCTATTATACACTTTACTATCCTGTTTATTGACTTTAGACTTAAATTCCCAATATCCTGCTAATGACTTTCTACTCCTAACTTTTCTTCTTTTCCTTTTAAAAATATTTTGTATTCCTTCAGTATCCTTTTAATTGTTTTCTTTAATTATTTATATTAAGTGTATTAAAAGCATAGCTTCTAGCTAGCTTTTGCTTTGTAACCTAACAGGGTGTCCATAGATTTTATGTACAAGTTAAAATAGCGTGCAATTTAGGCTGGTGCCTGTAGCTCAGTGGCTAGGGCACTAGCCACATATGCCAGAGCTGGTGGGTTCAAATCCAGCCTGGACCTGCCAAACAAAAATGACAACTACAACCATAAAAATAGCTGGGCATTGTGGTGGGCACCTGTAGTCCCAGCTACTTGGGAGGCTGAAGCAAGAGAATCACTTAACCCCAAGTGTTTGAAGTTGCTGTGAGCTCTAATGCCACAGCACTCTACTGAGGGTGACATAGTGAAACTCTGTCTCAAAAAAAAAAAAATAGTGTGTAGTTTAAAAACTGCACACAAACTTTATGGCCACACTGTAATGTGGAAACAACCTAAATTTCCACCAACCCAGGAATCTATTAACAAGCTTTAGTACATATATACCATGGAATATTATTCAGCCATTAAAAGAGATGGAGACTTACCTTTTTTTTGTTAAGACAGAGTCTCACCACTATGTTGGCCCCCGTAGAGTACTGTGGCATCACAGCAACCTCCAACTCTTGGGCTTAAGCGATTCTCTTGCCTTAGCCTCCTAAATAGCTGGGACTACAGGCGCCCACCACAGCACCCAGCTATTGTTTTGTTGTAGTTGTCATTATTGTTTGGCAGGTGTGAGCTGGATTTGAACCCACAAGCTCCAGTGTACACAGCTGGCACCCTTAGTCTCTGAGCTACAAGGCCAAGCCGAGACTTTACATCTTTTATATTAACCTGGATGGATGTGGAACACATTCTTCTTAGCAAAGCATCACAATAAATGGAGAAGCAAGAATCCAATGTATCAATTCTAATATGAAGGCAGTAGATGAACTAATATACAAGATGGGGTAGGGGGATGAGCAAGTGGGGAGAAGGGAGGTGGGAGGGGATGGGGGTCTTAGTGTATGGCACATCTCTTGGGTGTGGGACACAATTACAAGAGAGACTTTACCTAAAATACCCAGTTAATACAATGTAAGTCTCTGTACCCTCAATGAATCCCAAACAATTTAAAAAAAAGAAAGTTAAATCACTGATGTGGAAAAGGAACAAAAATATTTGAAATACGTGTATTTGTAGACATGATTCTAATGGGAAAAGATTTTATTACAGTGTTTTTTACTTTCTGGGTTAGCTCATAGGGTCTTGTTTGTTGTGTAGAACATACATAATAGGCAAAGTAGGGGACTGCAGAGAGACTGGGAACATGACAACAGACTACTACAACTTTCCCCTCATCTCTCAGCATCAGCCCCACTGTGCCTTCTGCTTGAACCTGCAGGAAGCTACATGCTGTGGTAGACTGGCTGCACTTAGCAAATAAAAATAGGAGATGCTCAGTTAAATTTGAATTTCAGATAATCAACAAATACTTTTCTTTACTATGTGTCTCATATAATATTTGGTTCCTACTTACATGACAATTTTTCTTTTCTTACTTATCCAAAATTGCAGTTAAACTGAATGTCCTGCATTTTATTAGCAACTCAAAAGGAACCCCATTGGTAACTCATGTAGGCCTTTTTACCTGGTGGGTAGGCAAGAACCTGGAGACATTATTTAGGAGCCTTAGTGAACAAGCCAGAAAGTAGTATATCATGGGAAGACCTGGGCACTCAGAGGTAGGTAGAGAGCACCCCTTCCAGGAAGAGGAAAATGGTGCCTTTTGACAATAACCTTATGTAGACTTGATTGGTCCCCCAAAACCCAGAATAGAGAGGAACTGAACAATTGGACCAAATCATCTATGACCCTGTGGCTGTATAAACTTGAGGAAGCCAAAGAGCAGGTATACTCCCACTAGGAAAACCTTCCAGGTATTTCCACTGTAAATGGTCAACAGGGCCTGCTTCTCCATCTGAGATCAGGCAATAGGGAGAAGACAGTTGGAAACCTACCAAACTCAAACTGCAGGGACACATTCCATCGATTATGCTCAAGACCTCATGAGCTCAAAACAGACGGGAACTGATCATCTATGCCACCATCTGGGAATGTCACACAGCATGGATGAAACACATGCCAGTGACCACTGCCGGCCCCACTTGGAAAGACTCACAACAGAACTTGTAAAAATCGAGGGGCAGCACATTACTAAGGTTAACATAACTGTCCATAGTTTAGCAATTCACTGGATGAATTGAAGTTGGATATGAGGTTGTTGAATCCTAAGGGAAAAGAAGGGAAAAAAATATCAAAGTGGGGGTAAAAGGTAGAAAGGAAGAATGAAGAAAAAAAGAGAATTTAACATTGAGTAATGAAAGGTCATAAAAGATAAAAAGGATGACAGAAAGGCACTAATTATTTCCAAGTACAAGATAGTATATCCAAAGTGAAGAATGCTCTAAGTGTACAGGTTGAAGGATTTCACTGACTTTCACACTGAATTGTATGTATTTTGTACTATGAATCATGGAAAGGAAAAAATAATGACAGTATTATTGGCTATCTATTTGCAGTACCAGAGGGTGGAGAGGGCAGTGGGTTGACATTTAGCATCCACAGGAAGCTCGGAGGAAGGAACTAAAAGTGACAACAGACTAGACGCAGACCTCCAGCTTCACCTGGAATTTTTCCCACATAGGTTCACAGGCCAGTGTGCGACGCCCAGAGACTTCTGCCTGTGTCTGCCCCAGTCTCCTCAGATGAATCCTCAGAACCCTCTGCTAGGGTTCTTTGCCTGTATGATTCTCTAAACTTTTGGCTCAAACTGGAGACTTTATACGTAATTTCTGTTTAAAATTAGTTTGAAAACAGGTGAACCTGCAATGCTCCCCATTCAGCCAGCCTTACTTATCCTCCATATTGTACTTTAAACCTCTCTGACCTGAACATGCCACTACTCACCAACCTTGATTTTCTTGAAAATAGACAAGCTATTAATAAAATAGTCTGTCCATCTGGCTATCTCCCCAAAAGCTCTATTATGTTAAATGCTGCTGATTTTCCAAAATCTGTGGTTTGGGAGACGATTGGAAACATCTGTGCCCCCAGTGCCTGCCTAGTCCATTCCTACTTCTCTGCTGTCCTGTGTCATCCCCTTCCTGTGACCCCCAGCCATCTGTTTACATACCATCCACTTGGTCCCTTCCCATTTCTGACTTCCTGGCCAATCCCACAAGTTAATGGAAGACCTTAGCATCTGGCTCACATTTCTAATTCCTAACTATTTAAGCTTAAATGGTAATTTCTATGAAAACATTTTTTTCTAGGCCAATATTATTATTAAGGTTTTTCAAGGACACGTAAATACTTTTGACTGTAGCTTCATGAAAGTGAAAGTTTTATTCATCTTAATTTTGAATTTGAAATATAATTATATATGTATACTCATGCTTATATGTGCACATATACTCACATGTAATTTGAGTAGATACTCAACATATACTCACATATTGTATGTGCACATATACTCACATGTAATTTCATTTTTGTTTTATTATTTTGTTAAATTGACAGATAAAATTGCATTATTTATAATGTACAATATGAGGTTCTGAAATGTATATAAAGTAAAAATTACTAAATTTAGCTAATTAACAAATGCATTACTTCACATAGTTTTTTATGGTTGGAAAAGTTAACATCCACTCTCATAGCATTTTTCATGAATAAAATATATTTGTATTAATTGTAATCACAATAGATCTTCTGATTTATCCTTTCTGTTAAATTTAAATTTTGTATCATTTGGCCAATATCCTTCCAACCCTACCACTACCAACCACCTTCGTCCTTGGTAACCACTTTTCCACTCTCCATGAGGTCGAGTTTTTTAGATGTCCCATGTAAGTTTGATTACTTCTTAATAAAGAAAATTAGGTACAAATAGCATATTATGAAGAAAATGGTAATATGTTAACAATAGATAAATCTGAGTAAGAGGTAGACAGGTGTTCTTTGTACTATTCCTTTTTATGCAACTCTTTTGTAGGTTCAAAATTATTTTTTTACGTTTATAAATTTTAAAAGAAAGTATTTTTAAAAATCTAGCACACTTTCATAATAATAACCCCCCACAAACTAGGTATGAATGAACAAACCTCAAAATTATAGAAGGTATATATGATAAACCCACAGCCAACAGCATACTGAAGAAAAGATGAAAGTCTCCCCTAATAACTGGAATAAGACAAGGGTATCCATTTCACCACTTCTATTCTACATCGTAACGAAAGTCCCAACCAGAGAAACTGGGCAAAAAAAGAAATAAACTCAGGAAAAAAGAGGTCAAAATAACCCTCTTAGCTGATGCTGTGACCTTGAATCTAGAAAACCCTAAAGATTCCTCCAAAAGATTTCTAGAATTAGTAAGTTTGGCAGACTGTCAGCTAACAAAATCCACGTATGCAAAGTTATCACATTTCTACATTCTATTGACATGTAAGCTAAGCATCACATAAGGACTCATTCCCATCATAACAGCTACAGAGAAAGCAAAATACCTAGGAATATACTTAATCAAGGAGGTGAAAGATCTCTACAAGGAGATTACAAAACGCTGAGGAAAGAAATCATAGATGACGCGAACAAACGGTAAAACATCTCATGCTCATAGTTGGGTAGAATCAGCGACATTAAAATGTCAGCCAAAAGTGATTTATAGATGCATGCAATCCTTGTCATATGCTGACATTATATTTTACAGATCTAGAAAATGTAATTCTAACTTCATCAGGAACCAAAAAAGAGCCCGGATAGCCAAAGCATCTTAAGTAAAAACAACAAATCTGGAAGCATAACATTACCTGACATCAACTTACGCTACTAAACTATAGCAACCAAAACAACATGGTTTTGCTTATACCATACCAAAACCAAAACCTCCACTTTTAAGGAAAAAATATGGAAATCAATGGAACATAATAGAAAACCCAGAAATTAAACCACATAGCTACAAACTGATCTTTAACCAAGCAGACAACAGCATACATGGAGGAAAGGAAGCCTTCAGTAAATGGTGCTGGGAAAATTATCTAGCCACATGAAGAAGAAGGAAACAAGACCCCTCAGTCTCACCATCCACAAAAAAAAGATGTACAGGACTTCAATGTAAGACATGGAACCATAAAAATCCTGGAAGAAAGCAAAGGACAAACTCCTCCAGACAACAGCCTAGGCAAAGAATTTATGGATAAGGCTACAAAGGCAAAGACAGCAACAATAAAAATAAGTAAGTTAGAACTAATAAGATTAAAAAGCTTCTGCACAGCAAAGGAAATAACCACAGGGTAAACAGACAACCCACAGAATGAGAGAAAATATTGACGAACTCTACATTTAACAAAGATTAATATGAAAAATCTAGAAAGAATTTAAACAAACTAGCAAGACAAAACCAAACAACCCCATTAAGTATAGGGCAAAAAACATAAACAGAAGTCTTTCAGAAGAAGATAGACAAATGACCAGCAAACATATGAAAAAAAGGCTTAACAACACTAATTATCAGGGAAACGCAAATTAAAATTACATGGAGATACCACCTTATCCCTATCCAGATGGCCAATATTAAAAAGTCAAATACAATAGGCACTGGCATGGATGCAGAGAGAGAGGAAAGCTTATAAACCATTGGTGGGACTAAATTACTACAACCTCTATGGAGAACAGTATGGAGATTCCTCAAAGAAGTAAATACAGACCATTTGACCCAGCAATCCACCACTTTTTATCTACCCAATGGAAGTCATTTTACAAGAAACTCACCTAACGTGTCTACTGTTAGTGGCAGAATAATCCACAATTGCACAGATATGGAGTCAACCTTAGTGTTCATCAATTCATGAATGGGTAAAGAAAATGTGAAGTGTATGGGTATATGCACATATGTGTGTACAAACACACCATGGAGTCCTACTGAGTCATAAACAGGAATGAAATAACATCTTTTGCAACTTGGATGGAACTAGAGACCATTATCCTAACTGATGTATCTCAGTTAAAGAAAACAAATATAGCATATTTTCACTAATAAGTGGGCACTAAATGAGATGTCAAGGACATCAGAAACCAAAAAGAGAAGTGGTTGAAGAATACAAATGTATTTATTGGGTACAATGAACATTATTCTGATGACAGGCCCACTAATGCCTTGACTTAAACACACAAACTATCCATGTAACAAAAATAATTGTACCACCTTAACACACAGTGTTATAATACTAAATAAATAAATAACTACATAAAGTATACCAGAGACCTCAACTTCCTATTGGGAGTTGGAGTTGGTGTTTTTCAAAACGCCTGAATAAGCCATTCCTGCCCCTAATTGTCCTTTGATATCTGCACTGAAAAATGTTATTGGCCTCTAGTCAACTAGGAAGAAGGCAAAGAAAAATAATGTCAGGTATCGTACGCTGTTTGAAGACTTACAGGAATGATTGTAAGGAATACTAATAATTAAGTTTTTAAAAGATCATATTCATTGACGTCTCCTTTGCTATCCTCTTCAGTTATTGCTACAGCGAGAGACCTGAGTCTCTGAAAAAATGTCACAGGAAGACAGTCAGAAAGTGACATTTTCTTCTCTAATGCTAGGACACAGACTGGGGAGAAAAAACATGAGTTTTTGTTCAATGTTTTAATCGGAGAGATGTTTAACTAGCTGTGTCCTCAGAAATGTCCTTGCAAGTCTGAAATCCTTCCTAAAAAATCAGGTAGTTTGGGTAAGTCGGAACTCAATTCACTCACATTTGAGTGCTATTTCCATAAACTCTTTTTTAAGTGTGTTTTTGAGGTGGATATGTTTTGGGTTTGGGTATTTGGGGCGCAACCTTTAAAAATTCTTGATGGAATATTTTAAAACCACTCAACACAGTATGCAGCCTCGGTCTGGCTTTTTCAGAGTTTTACAAATAAAAATCTTACTTATTCTGAGAAGGTGTTTTTTATCCTCAGAGCCTCCAGTGTGCCGTATCAGGTTTTAATGACTAGAATCATTTAATAGTGGAAAAAAAAAAAACTCTTGACAGCAGTTTTACTTTATGATTAATCAAATTCTGTAGAACATAGTGATTGTAATTAGAATAGTCAGGCATAGTGTCATGTACACACATAGATCAAATCAAAGGACATCTTTTAATTCTCCTGAGGTGTTCTTTACAACTCCTTTGATGTTATATAGAGGTTCCTCTTATCTGATAGGTTTGAACTTCAAGATAACTTTGACTTATGTGGCTTAGTTCATCTAGTAATAAATCACTTTGGAGACACGATAATTCTAAAGAATCTTGAAGTAATGAAAGATTTGTGCAGGGTAGGCTGTTTTAAGGTATATTTTCTCTCCTTTAAAGAAATAGAATCTACTATCAGGGTGGCGCCTGTGGCTCAAGGAGTAGGGTGCCAGCCCCATATACTGGAGGTGGCAGGTTTAAACCCCACCCCAGCCAAAAACTGCAACAAAAGAAAAAAGAAATATAATCTACTATTTCTTCCCAACAATTTAATAGACAAATCCCAAAAGTCACAGAAATTGGTCCCCTGTTCAGCGCCCCCTCTCTCAACCGTTTCCCAGTTCCCGGCTTGTAAACATCTCATTGTTGAAGATCTGGTTACTACTTCAGCTTAAACAACTTAAACAACTACTATAGTTGGCTGAATAATTGGTAAAAAATAAGTTTTCCTGAGAAGTGTTGCAAATGTTAGGAACTGGGATATATATGTTTCTGGTAATTTTCAAAGTCGTCTGAGTAGTTAAACTGCTAAAAGACAAAACCAAAAATAATTAAAGAACTTTAACTATGCCGTTTTTTAAAGTGATATTTGATTGAGGTGCATGTTTGGGGGCTAAGATGTGTTCAATGACCATCAGTAATAAAATTTAGCTTCTAGGCACATATTAAGAAAATCCTTTAAAACAGGTTTGCACAATCATAATGTTAGAAGCACAGCACTGCTAATCTCACTCCTTGTTTTTAAACACATATTTCTAAGCCACTCTGGGGAGATAATTTTTTATCCCAACATAATTCACACTAAGTTTACCGAAAAGCCTACTTGGCAAGAACAAAAGCCTCAATATAAACTCAGCAGTAAGTAAATATTATGTATTATGCCATTAAAACTCTGGCCAATGCCATATACTTAATTAATCTATAGCAGGGTAATTAATTTGAAAAATGTTTCTTTGAATAATAAAAAGTGCTGAAGTTAAAAAGAAACTTGTTTAACTTTGTTTAAATAAAGGGGACAGGGAGGGGAAGGGGAGGAAGGAGGATGGGTGGAGGGAGGGTGATTGGTGGGATCACGCCTATGGTTCATCTCCTAAGGGTACATGTGAATCTTTCTAAATGTAGAATATAAATGTCTTAACACAATAACTGAGAAAATGACATGAAGGCTAGGTTAACCAGTTTGATGAAAATATTTCAAATTGTATATAAAAAACAGCATGCTGTACCCCATGACAGTATTAATGTACACAGCTATAATTAAAAAAAAAAAAAAAAGGTGCACATTATGCCGCCTTGTGAAGACATGTTTGGTGTAAATTCTATACTACACAATCTCCTCTACCCTTACCCCAACACATTATCGGGTTAAATTAACCTCCTGTAAATAGAGAAGTTTAAGCTTAATGATTCCAAAGTCTTCAGTGAAGTTGTATGTTATGGTATAAAATTATTGAGAACCAAATCCTTCATTCAGATGGATCTCTTCACAATAAAAAAGCACCATACTTATTTTGATTTTCATAAGTGTGAATACCAAATCAGGACTCAATATTATCACTATATTGAATTTGCGTTTGTTAGTTGGGGTGGCCATTGGAATGTAAGTCACAGACCTCCAACAAAAGAGACCAAAACTGACTAAGGTTGAACTCCAGATGCCGTGTTCTGAAATCCACCACCGTATCTGGGATCAGAACATGCTGGGTCCCAGGAGCTTCTCCCAGCCAATGACTGATTGCAGCAGGTAGATGAAGGCAGATCAGAAGCTCAGAAACATGGGTTTTTGGCTTGAGAACTCTCTGATAACCTTGCAGAACCTTTAATAGACTGTACAGCTGACTGGAGTGCTTCTACCCACCCTTCCTTCCTTCTTTCCACTTGATAGATTTGTCTTATGTTCTCACAACTCTTCCAGACTTCTCTGACTCCTTATTTTCTCTAACATGTTTCCCCCCTAAATCAATGCGTGTCTAATCGTAGCTTGGTTTCTGTTTCTCAGCGGACCTGGACTCTGGGTAGGTATATAATGCAGCTGGACATTTCAGAAAACTTGTGGGGAAATAGTCTGGGCCTCAGCCCCCTCACTGTTCAACACACCTGCGGTGGCAAGGGGGTCAGAATATTCACCAGAATAGAGAGAAAACTAGGTTGGGGACATCTGAGTAAAATTCAGCAGCTTAGGAGAGACAGGACATCAGCAGAGTTAGAAGTGGATTAAAAATTACCCTTGAGAAGAGACAATCTATTCTGACGGCCATAACTATAACCATTCCTCTCCCATCTCCTAAGGCAACATTGTTTGCTACTTACTTAGTTCTGCCCTTGAGAATAGTTCTATGATTTAGCACCTCCACCCAGATGACCTTTCTATAATCAAAAGACCACCCAGAAGACTATTAACTCTTTATTTCTTCATTCTGTAAACACATGCCCTAAAATCTTAATAAAAACCTCCTGAGATTCCAAATCCCAGTGGCACCTATCTGCCCCCCTATAGGCTGATACAGCATCCTTCTCCAGTTCCAGCAGATTTTTTCACAGAAACTCTGCCTTCCTGTCCAGACCTCAGGCGGTCAGGGAAAGTCCCTACTTGGGGAATTCTCTGTCCACTGTGTTGCAGCTCCCCTCCCACACTGCAAAAACTGGATTAACACAACTGGTACCAGGAATTGTCAAAGAAAATAGGCATTAAAAGGAGGATTTAGAACTGGCTCACCCACTACCTGGGAAAGGACCCATCCAGTTGGTAAGTGGGGTGTCAGGACACATCCTGGCACAATTGGCTGCATATTTACTGAAGAATTTTCTAATGCTATCCTAGGGGATTATAGCAGCAGAGAGAAACTCTGTGCCAGGTACAAATGATACCGACATTTGAAAATGATGGGCACAATGCCTAAGAAGAGAAGAGAACCAAGTTGACTGATGACTGGGAAGTTTACCTGAGGCCAGGTAGAAAGACAATGAGAGGTGCAGAACTAATAATAAGCACATACTGGCCAAGGGCAGGAGCCAGAAAACCTTCCAGGTAGCTCACAAAGAGATTCTAATCTCAACACACTGGAGACTTAATGTCAGTGTTGCAGAGCTCTGGAGACATTGGAGTGCTTCGCCGGGCAGGTCTGTTCTGTGAAAGGAAGGGACCTGGTGGGGGAGAAACCTGGGATCCCAAGGCTTGGTGCAGAAACATCTAGATGAAAACCTCTGAAAATGTTTACTCTTCAATCAATGTTGAAGTCCACAGGATTGCTGAGGAACTTCCCAGGATCAGAAGATAGCATTCCTATTGTTCTGGCAAAACCTGATGAAACCAACCTCTCCTCAGCAAGGCAAGAGGTAGCTAAAGAGCTGCCCTCATCTTCATAAGCTCCATGCACACCATGCTGGGTACCTGCTCAGCCTAAGTATAGCACAGAGAAGAAACTACATACTTCTAAAACTGCAAAAATAAAACATAGCCAGATGCTCTGGCAGCTGCCAGAAAAGTGCTCCAGGAATTTGACTTTGGATGTGCTTTCTTAAGAGAGCAAAATGTCTGTCTGGATAGACAGACATTTCCCTATCAGCTGCAGGGAAATTTCTAGGCCACATGACCCAAGAGTATGTGAAGATATTGCTCTTGGAGTGGCTCCTAGAAGCCTAGGGGGGAAATGATGGCCAACTTTCATATAATAGAAATGTTCCACTTGCCTTGGGAGAAGGTAGAGGAAAGAATAAAGAGGCTGAGGAAAGTAGGCATGTGGAAATGGATGCATTAAGTAAGTGCAGAAGACCCATCAGGGAGTATGTTCCTCAAGAGGACCCCGAGGGCAATGGCTCTACACAAACCCTCAGTAATGTAGGTGAGTGGGCACCAGCATCCCTCGGAAGTTTAGTGGCAGTTATCCTCTGCAGGTTAGTGATAGTTCCAGGATCCAGTGGGCTTGTGCATAAGTACCATGGACCTCTTGAAATAATTGAGGCCAAGTGGTAGGTCTTCACTCCCAGAACCCAGGAAAGTTAACTTGAAAATATAGTGCAGCTAATAGCAAAATAGGCAGGCACTAATAAGGTGATTAGCACATATAATGAAGAGGGAGAAGAGGGAAAGAGAGGAGAAGAAGGAGGAGGAGAGAAAGAGGAGGAGAAATGGAGAAAAAGAGGGAGTGAAGGTGGTCACACAAATACAAAATCCCAATCCCTCATTCAGTTCCCATTTATGATCCAAGACTAAAGAAGTCCCTGGGTCCTCAGGAGGAAGGCCCTTGCAACACCATGACAAATTTATAGTATGACAATCCCAACATTTTCATAAAGGCATTTATTTACTAAATGGCCATAGATTGAATAAAAAGTGAATAAACCAAGTTTACCTTGATCTGGGAGATCCCCAAAACCCTGATGGCTCACTGTTAGAATGAGGGCTGCAGGGGAGCAGGTCAAGTGATGGCTAAAGCCTGATCCTATTTTATTTATGTACTTGAGAACTAGGGTGAGGGGGGGGTCCTGTGAGAGGGAAAGTGGTGGCCCAATGTGAGACTGAGATAAATATTCTTGAGCAGTGGGCAGTGTCCTTTCTATATGGTAAAATAATAGCAACAACAACAAAAAATAAGGAGACAAAAGTCTGGGGTAGAGACACGCAAATTGATAAAAGCAAGTGAGCACCAAGATCGAATACTTTTATATTGCATGTTAAGGTCCATCAAAAAGCATCCACCTTGTAAAAGACATTAAATAACCAACATTGGCAGCAGGAGTATGAAGGCAGGACTGATGTTGGGAGAACCATAGGAAGCAGGACTCGTCTGACATCTGACTCTGACTTGAAGACCACCTGACAATCTGGCCAAACCTTCCCTCATCCGTTGTCACGGATGCGTCTCCACGACATTGCTTCTCCAAAACCTTTCCTCCTCCCTCTTTTTCAGGGTCAGATTTTCACTGTGGTCTAAAAGCTTGTTCAGTCTTCCCAGACTTCCTCCATATTTTCCCTAACGGTTGTTTTGTGTAATAAAATGTTTACAAGGTTAATCTTATCTTGGTGTCTGCTTTCAGAGGAGTCTAGCCTCAAGAAAGAAATCTCTCTAATCACTGCTATTCAATGGTTTTTTTTCATTATGCATGTTGATTTTCCCCGCTACCCTTGCAAGTCTAACTCGCTTAATTTTGCCAGGTTTGGTTAATCTCACCCCCAGCTTCTTCGGGAAAGAAAAAAATTCCAGCAAGACGTCCACACTGTAGCTGAATATTATTTTTAAGAAATAATACTTTTTAAAAAGAAATGCTAAGAAACGTTAATAAGATTTCTACTAATTTTTAAAAGCTTCAGGTCTCTTTTTCTTTTTGTAACTTGGGAGATCCTGCTGGCATCTTTAAGCTATTATCTTTCCAGTGAAAACAATTGTATCATATACATTAAATCAGACTTTTTAAGCGGTACACCTAGTCTTGCTTACTAAAAATACATCAGCGAGATGGCAACAAGCAAAATAGTAAGAAACATTTCCCAGTTTAAAAAAAAAAAAACATAATTTTTTGATACTAAAAGCAGAGTACAAACTAAAATAGGACAGGACAAGAATTTAAGAAAAGCAGAATCAACATTACTACACTAAATTCTGATTTTTAAATGGTCCTGAATTTTCAATGGATCCAGAGTTAAAAAGACAAACCTTAAATGCGAAGGGAGAAAGTTCCACTGAAGCTTCTGAAACCATGGTGGTCACCCGTTCTCTTCAAAGTTAGCTACTACAAGGGAGTGAGCGATCTACAGTCATCAGGTAAAACACGCACCTTGCTGGGAGGAACTCCTCAACGGGCACAGAATCCTTCAAAATATTTTAGACCGAGAAAGGTGACAGAATGAAGACTCCTCGGTTCATCCAGCCTCTCCATAAAATAACAGACTCACTTTGTGCTGAGAGCGTGCTTGTCTCATTAACGATGACAATTAATTATGGGTAACAGATGTTAACTATGAGTAGGAGAGGGCAGTCAGTATCTAATTTACTAAAAGGAAGGCATCTTCCTAGATGCTAAATTCTCTACAATTTTTTCACTGTACAAAGAAAAAGTTCAAGAAAACGGAAATTATGACACCAATGGAAAGGTCCAGTTTTAATATAACTAACCTAATAGTCTTATATTAGTTTGAAATTATATTTTAGAGGCATATTTAATATATGATCCAGCTAATTTTCCCAATAATAACTTATATTATGATAGTCACCTACCACATTTCTAAAACAGCAAATGATTTGGTTTTATTTATTTTCTTACGATGCCAATACAATGTATCTTTGAAGTTGGGTTAAATTATTCCCTTTTAAATACACATTCAGATGTGATCAAATTGTCCCTGATAGAGAAGACAGAAAACTCCCCACTTTTCAAGATTATGCAGGGCATGTGTGGGCAACTAATTTACCCAAAAGTTTTAACATCTCCACCTCACCCTCCAAGGGTTACACCGGCCACACCTGTTTCAGGAAGCCTCTTCTGATGCCAACAGCCATTAGCCAATTTGTTTTCTTTGCCTATTGCAGGCTCTTTTCTGCAGTCAATATACTTTCCATTTTGCATTGTAATTATTTGTTTATGTCATTCTTCTCCATTGAAAGACAAAGTTCATGGCCTATTCATCTTTGAATTTCCAGCGCTTCCTCAAGAGTCTGGTCAGAGTAGACAAATAACAACAAAAAAGTAGTAAATAAATAAATATTTTCATGTGAATCCTAACCCACTTTAGAAAAACTGACTGGCTTCTGCATATCCGCATTCGCTTCCAAAAACTTAAAGTGAGAAAAACAGTCTGTAGGATTCACATTTGTAAGAGGTTTCACCTCAGGTGGGAAGAGAAAAAGAAAAAGGGAAGCATTTAGTACACCTGGTACTATTCTAGGTGCTGGGGATGTGAGAGTAACAAGCAGACGAGATCTTTGACCCCAGGAAGCTTCTGGTTGTATGTCTACTGGATTATTTATCTCAAATTTTAATAGATCAGTACATTTGGGCTAACTACTATTATAGCTAGGAGGGGAAGAGGAGCCAACCTGTTTTGTTTAATCCCTGCTGACTTTGCTACATGGGCTTACTCAATTTCTCAGTTAGCTGCCATCGTACTGATGATATAGACAAATGCATTTCATTTGTGTGTGCCTTAATATGAAATGATTGCCACCTACCCACGGCCCAAGCAATTTTCTTGATGGATTTGGATGATGGATTTTTTCCTTTCCAAGTCAGCCCGTTTATACTTCTTTGAAAAACTTGCCAACTGCAAACAGATCCAAAGAGAAAACAAAATGAAAATTTAATAAATGTCTACAAAGGAATATTAGCTGGAGGATCCCAGGCACAGTGTTAGAAGTCCAGCTATGAAAACTAAAAAGTAACATAAACAAATCTACCAATAGGTTTCAAATGTAAGCCAAAGGAGACATAGACTATTTGAATTTATTTTACTTCCGAGAATCCAAAATTATTTCTAAGAACTTTATAAATTTTTCAAATAACCATCATGTATTTAAATACTTTGAGATGGAAAATATGGACAGCTGTCCTTTTAATTTGTAAGGTAGTTTCTATTTCTCTGGGGTGGGTTGTGCATTTACAGAAGTCTGCTCAGAAAAGAAGGTTTTATATTTGTTTTTTCTGGAATTATCAGCAGTTGATAAGGGGTAAGAATTTATTTAATTTTATTATTTGTTGGTAAAATGTATGGTTATCTGATTCTTGGTTTAAGGTGACCATTAGAAATACTAACATAAAGCCACTGAGATCTGTAGGTCCTTTTTGTTTTTTTCTACCTTGTGTCTGGGGTGCCCAGGGTACTCTTTATTTTTTTCTTTTTTTTTATTAAATCATTGCTGTGTACATTAAGGCAGTCATGAGGTACAAGGTGCTGGTTTTATATACAATTTGAAATATTTTCATCAAACTGGTTAACGTAGCCTTCATGGCATTTTCTTAGTTACTGTGTTAAGACATTTATATTCTACATTTAGTAAGTTTCACATGTACCCTTATAAAATGCACTATAGGTGTGGTCCCACCAATTACCTTCCCTCCACCAATCCTCCCCCCTCCCCTCCCTCTTCCCTTTCCCCATATTCTTGGGCTATAATTGGGTTATAGCTTTCATATGAAAGCTATAAATTAGTTTCATAGTAGGACTGAGTACATTGGATACTTTTTTTTCCCCATTCTTGAGATACTTTACTAAGAAGAATATGTTCCAGCTCCATCCATGTGAACATGAAAGAGGTAAAGTCTCCATCTTTTTTAAGGCTGCGTAATATTCCATGGTGTACATATACCACAATTTATTGATCCATTCATGGGTCGATGGGCACTTGGGCTTCTTCTATGTCTTAACAATTATGAATTGGGCTGCAATAAACATTCTGCTACAAATATCTTTGTTATAGTGTGATTTTTGGTCTTCTTGATATATACCTAGTAGAGGAATTGTTGGATTGAATGGCAGGTCTATTTTTAGTTCTCTAAGTGATCTCCAAACATCTTTCCAAAAAGAACATATTAGTTTACATTCCCACCAGCAGTGTAGAAGTGTTCCCTTTTCTTCACATCTACTCCATCATCTCTGGTTTTGGGATTTTGTGATGTGGGCTAATCTTACTGGAGTTAGATGATATCTCAAAGTAGTTTTGATTTGCATTTCTCTTATGATTAAGGGTGATAAGCATTTTTTCATATGTCTGTAGGCCATGCTTCCATCTTCTTCAGAGAAGTATCTCTTGAAGTCCCTTGCCCACCCTGAAATGGGATCACTTGTTCTTTTCTTGCTAATACATTTGAGTTCTCTGTGGATTCTGTGTATTAAACCTTTGTCACAGACAGAACCGATGAATATCTTCTCTCATTCTGAGGGATGTCTGCTTGCTTTACTTACTGTGTTCTTGGCTGTGCAGAAGCTTTTTAGTTTTTGATGCTACTTCAATTGCTCTTCAGGTCCTCCTCATAAAATATTTTCCCAGACCAATTTCTTCAACAGTTTTCCCTACACTTTCTTTGAGTATTTTTATAGTTTGATGTCTTAAGTTTAAATCTTTAATACTGTGAGAGTCTATTTTAGTTAATGGTGAGAGGTGTGGGTCCAGTTTCAGTCTTCTACAGGTCACCAGCCAGTTCACCCAGCACTATTTGTTAAATAGGAAATCTTTTCCCCACTAAATGTTTTTAATTGGCTTGTAGCTCATTCTTTATAGCACCTTTTGGACTCCTAACATGTGGGCCCCATCCTATTCCAAATCTGTCTGAGGCTTTGTTGAAACATTTTGTCATGGATTAACCTTCCTTTTGGGAGGTAAGGTGCCTCAGTTGGTACCCATGGCCCTACCATGTTCTTCCTCCAATTTCCCCCAGATGAGCATTAAACTTTTTTAACCAAAGCAGAGCACAAACTCATCTTCCACTATTCTAGATAGATGTGAATTGAACTTATCAGAAGTCAACTTGCTATCTTAGACAAGAGGAACAATTTAAACTATGACAGTGGAGCTTTAATAGGGATTGCATTAAATCTGTAGATTGCTTGGGTAGTATAGACATTTTAACAATGTCGATTCTTCCCAGCCATGAGCATGGTATGTTTTTCCATTTGTTGACATCTTTAGCTATTTCTTTTCTCAGAGTTTCATAGTTCTCTTTATAGAGATCTTCCATGTCCTTTGTTAGGTACACTCTCAGATACTTCATTTTGTTCGGCACTACTATAAAGGGAATAGCATGGTACTGGCACAAAAATAGAGAGGTAGATGTATGGAACAGAATTCAGAACCAAGAGATGAATCCAGACACTTATCATCATTTGGTCTTTGATAAGCCTATCAAAAACATAAATTGGGGGAAAGACTCCCTATTTAACAAATCGTGCTGGGTGAATTGGCTGGTGACTTGTAGACACCTGAAACTGAACCTGTACCTTTCACCTCTAACAAAAATTGACTCTTACTGGATAAAAGACTTAAACCTCAGACATGAAACCAGAAAGATTCTTGGAAAGAGTGCAGGGGAAACACTTGAAGAAATTGGCCTGGGAGAAAACTTTATGAGGAGGACCCCAGGGCAATTGAAGCAATACCAAAAGTACATTACTGGGATCTTATCAAACTAAAAAGCTTCTGCACTGCCAAGAACACAGTCAGTAAGTAAAGCAAGTAGACTGCCCTCAGAATGGGGCAGGTTATGTTTCTGACAAAGGTCTGATAACCAGAATCCACAAAGAATTCAAACTTATTAATATGAAAAGAACAAGTGATCCCATTTCACTATGTGCAAGAAACTTGAACAGAAGCTTCTCTGAAGAAGACAGGTGTATGGTCTACAGGCATATGAAAAAATGCTCATCATCTTTAATCATCAGAGAAGTGCAAATCAAAACCACTTTACCATCTAACTCCAGTAAGAGTAGCCCACCTAACAAAATCCTAAAACTACAGATGTTGGTGTGGATATGGAGAAAAGGGAACACTTCTGCACTACTGGTGGAAATGCAAGCTAATACGTTCCTTTTGGAAAGAAGTATTCTGTTTCCAAATTCTCTCAAAGAAGGAGAATTCTCTAAAAACAGACCTTTTGTTGGTTCCTGAAATTCTTCTACTAGGAGTATATCCAAAAGACTAAAAATTACTTTGCAACAGAGATATTTGCACCAGATTATTCATTGCAGCTCAGTTCATAATAGCCAAGTCATGGAAGAAGCCCAAGTGCTCATCAACCCATGAATGGATTAATAAATTGTGGTGTATGTATACCTTGGAATACTATGGAGCCTTAAAAAAGATGGAGACTTTACCTCTTTTATGTTTACTTGAATGGACCTGGAACCTATTCTCCTAAGTATCTCAAGAATGGAAGAAAAAGTATCCAATGTGTTCAGTACTTCTATGAGACCAATTTACATTTACTCACACTTTCTTATGAAAGATAGATCACAATTATAGCCTAGGATGGAGAGAAATAGAGTGAGAAGGGAAGGGTGGGGGGAGGTTTGATAGAGGGACAGTAAATGGTTGGACCACACCTATGGAGCATATCGCAAGGGTACGAGTGAAATCTATCAAGTATAGAACATAAATGTCTTAACACAATAATCAATTCACTGAGGTGAAAGCTATATTAATTAGTTTGATGTAAGCACTCCAAAGTGTATAAAACAATCAACACATTATACCCCACATATGCATAAATGTATTCATGATCTATGTGTATAGGACTTAATTTTTTAAAAAAGGAACACTTTAACACAAGTTTAGAAAATTATGTATTTTGGCAACCAGTATCCTTTCTGATAATTTTTTTTTTCGCAGTTTTTGGACAGGGCTGGGTTTGAACCCACCACCTCCGGCATATGGGGCCATCATCCTACTCCTTTGAGCCACAGGCACTTCCCCTTTTCTGATAATTTTAAGACAATAGTTATAAGTGCAGATTTTGCCATTTTCTGGTTTCTTATCTAAAATTGTTATTTGCAGTTCCACATTTGACTTTCGAATAATGAGAAGTAAAATTTAAGTTCTTAATAAAAGAAAATGAGGAAACAGGTACACAGTATCTGTGAAAGTAAGTTGCACACAATTTTGTAATTTTAATTACAAAATAACTTGCCGAAAGCTAAGAAAATTATTTATGTTTTTTTAATGAAAAAAAAAACTTCCTAAAAGGCAAATATTCATGACAACAGTTTGAAAATTACACTATATGTGGTCCTTGGGTATTTTTTTTATGTAGTACTGTGTTTATTAAAAACTAATGGTGCTCATTACTAAGTAATTTAAGTCACAGTGACTTAATTCCCTGAAATGGCAGAGCAGTTTGCCTTATTTGCATGCTAGTGTGATCTATGTTGCCTGGGAGACTCATCCTCTGCCCAAACCACCCCCATTCCACGCCCCTAGCTCTTCTTCACCATACTCTACTGACGTCTGAGTATGTGTCATACCAAAATGGGCCTTCATGTATTTCCCCTGTAGCCATCAGTTTCTGTTTTGTTATTTTTCTACTCAATTACAGTCAAAAACTATATTCACCTGGCCAAATCTCATTTTTAATCATTCAAGTCAACTTCCCAGGTAAAATCTTCCCTGCTGTGCCAACTGAAGCTTATTCTACACTTTTGTATGTTTCCACAGTTCCTCCATTTTAACCTGTGCAACTGCTTCAAGTGAGTAAACTGATTACACATATTTCCTCCGGCAAAAACTATAGCTTCCTTCTTTTGCAGATGCTCTGTCACTATAGGTTAGGTTGAACTAAAATGGTAGTAGATTACTCTTTGAAGAACTTAAGCCTATCAGCAATCTAGTTAGATCTATCAGGACCACTGTAAATGTTTTTATCTGGTAGATGCTTTCTATGTGTTAGCCTCCTACAAAGAAGTCTAGTTAAGTCTAGCTAAGAAGTCTAGCATATATGTATATATATTTCATGCTATGCATGTAATACACAATTCAAAATCCATGTATGTCTTTGGATTGTTCACTCAGATACCTACATATATAGCAGAATGTTGAATGACCCTTCTTGGGAATTGTCTGATGAGACCAAAGCTAAAGCCAAAAAGGATCTAAGAACCTTAGATCTAAAGGGAGCTGCAAACAACTGGAGCCAGATGTGTTCCACTGGATTTCCTAAAAGTTAGGAGAACCCACTTTGTTAGACCCAGGCATCTCTGCTAGGCCTCCCCGACCTCTTTTCTGGTTTCTATAAAGATGACTGGAAAGAGAAAGAGAAGTTCTAATAATAACGTTGAGTCAGAAGCTTAGAGGCTTTTATTTTTTCTCCTCCTTACAGAGAGCTCTCTAAGTGAGGTGCAGGGGTCCCAAAGAAACCACCCAACAGGTTGGGATCAACTGCGGGGGAAAAAAGAGGTGGAGAAATGAAGATCTTTGGTATTCCTGGTCTTAGGAAGCAGTGGATCAGTCCCCACTAAGAACTGACACAGCAAGGGCACAAACTTATACTCAAAGCTACGTGGTCCTAAAGAACTTCCTAGGCTTAATCCAACTAGACATTAACTCTCCCAAAAGGCTTTTGTGTTAGGCAAGGAGACCTCAAAAGAAAGAGACTATGTAGTATTTACTCAAAGGTGGAAGTTAAAGTTGGAAAATGTGGTTTAAAAGATATCACTTGTCTAAGGACAAAGCAGGAGGAGCCATATTTGGGCCAGAAGTAGGTGGAACAGAAGAGGCAGGCGTACAGGCACCTATGACCATGCTGGAAGGAACATGTGGTCCAAAGACAGAGACATGGAAAGACAATCTGCCCTGGATCTTGACCTTGTGTACCCCGTACTCTAGAAATAAAACAAGCACTCCAAGAGAGAATAAGCATTTAGATACCTACTACACAAGCTGTCAATAAAAGCGCCAGTATTAGCAAGAAAAAGAGAGAAAAACAACAAAAAAACCTGAAGGACTGCATCAGAGTAAGTTAAGTAAGGGTAATATGATTATATGTTATTATCCACAGTTCCTGACCCATAATTCCTATATTCCTTGTTACAGTCTTTTGTTATATTCTTAGAAACATTTAGGCCTCAGAAGCAGACCTCAAGAGATAGACTCTCTCTCTCTGACCTCCTCCTGTCCTCCCTTCACCTGCTCAAGTCAGGACTCTAATCTGATCCTGGATTGTAAGATCTGTACTCCAAAGAGGGTCCTGCCCATGCCCTGGAGAAAGGGATGCTGCAGGGCGAGGCCAGGAGGAAGGTGAACAGAGGGGCCTTGCTGGGTTTGGATCAGACCCTTCTTGTGGAATCACATGCTTCAATCATGGACAACAATGAACTCTCCATAAAAGGCCCAAAGGGCAGGGTTGGGAGAACTTTGGGAGATGTGGCTTTTAGGAAGGTGAACAAGAACTCATCCATGTGCCAGGAGGGCAGAATGGGGTCAAAAACCACACTGAGGACCCTTTGAGACTTCACCCTGCACAGCACTTCACCCGGCTGTTTACTTCTTTCCTTTAAGGAATCCTTTACAATCAGCCAGTGAATGGGTTTCCCTGAGCTTTATAAGCCACTTTAGCAAGTTAATCCTGCCACAGAATGAGTTGTGGGAACCCCAACTTGAAGCCAGTTGGTCAGAAGTTCTGGAGGCCCAGACTTGAAACTTGTATGTTAAAGGGGAGGAGGGAACCTCTGAGCCCATCCTCTTGGGACCTGATGTCATCTCCAAGTAGATGTGTTAGAATTCAACTGGAGGATACCTTGCTGGTCTCTACTTACAGAGCTGATTGCTTGCTTGCTGGTGGTAAGAAATCTCCACATCGTTTGGAGTCACACAAGCCTTCTGTGTTGATTGTGGTGTGAAAGCAGAGGAAAAGCAGTTTGAGTTTTCCCTGAACAGTAGGGGATAAATCTCTTCCCTACGTAGGCTCCCCTAAACCAGAGGTTATTAGCAACCCAGAAGAAGCAGGAGAAAGAACATACTTGACCATAATACCAATGATTCTCTAATGCAGAGGTCCTCAAACTTTTTAAACAGGGGGCCAGTTCACCGTCCCTCAGACCGTTGGAGGGCCAGACTGCGGGCCCTGGGACAAGTTGGCTGCTAAGCAGGACAGGCAGCAGCAGCAAAAACACCCAGAGGACCGTATAAATGTCCTAGGTGGGCTGCCTATGGCCTGCGGGCCATAGTTTGAGGACACCTGCTAATGTTTTGTTCTTAATACTCCCATATGCTCTTAAAAAATCATTAGGGGTCATAAGAATGTTTTTCTCATATGACTTATATCTGCTACGATTTGCCATATTTAGATTTAGTATTGAGAAAATTTTTATATATTTTTTAATAAATTTTAAAATATTATAAATATTATTTGTTAACACGAACAGTATGTTTTATAAAAATATATTTCTAACACAGGAAATAAATCAGTAAGAACGGTGGAACTGTTTGTTGTCTTTGCAAATCTCATTAACCTATGGATTAATAGAAAATAGCTGGATTCTCATATTTGCTTCTGATTTCAATTTGTTCCAACATAATGGTTTGGTTGAAATATATGAAGAAAATGTGGCTTTATAAAGACCTGTAGACAGAAAAGGGATGGGTAAGAGAATAACCTTTTTAGATAATAGTGAATATTTTTCTTAAATTTATGCTAACACTCGGCAGTTGGCAATAGTTTCTCAGAGGTTAGTTGAAAAGTAGAATCTGAACCCACGCTGGTAAACATTTTTTACTCTGCTACATTAAAATTCATTGTCTATTTTGCATTTTGTGGATCATTTATCCATGCATAATTTTATAGCATTGTTCATTGGTCATTTGGAAAATATTTGTTCACTGAGTTATGAAGTTTAAATGTTAGCCCATTTCATTTTAATTCTGATCCCGGACCCTCAAGACCGCCCTCGGGCTCAATTCACTAGAAAAAGTCACATAGAAAAATGTGCTTAGTTCTATTAGTAATACACAGAATGTATCTCCAACCAAAGAAATCCACCGAGTCTTGTGTCCAGAGTTTTCTTGGGGGGGAGATAGACATGTGAATGTGTGCTTGCCTGACTGACTTCAGCTACTCAGTCTTTACCTCCCAGGAGGCCAAAGAGATAGGGCATGGCCCAGAGCCTCAGGTATACGGAACAAGTGTTCACCCTATGTTTACACTGTTAGCATAAACTATAGGAAGCCTCAGACATACACAGTACCCTTACCTTCCAAGTCTCACATGTTCACCAACCAGGAGCTCATAAAGGGCCAGTCCTTTCTTTGCAATGACAAAACAACTCAAGCCTGCCAAGCTAACTCTTTATTACACAAAAACACAGCTAATTTTCAGTAAGTAGGAAAAACAACTCTTTCTTTCTACATGTATGTAACACTTCTGGCAAGAAATGTATGGGTTTTTCTACACCAACCAATTCTCTAATTCTCTGGACAATGACTAGGGGTTCCTACAATTTAATATGATACTATCCAGGGTTAGTGTAGACCCAGGTTAAGGAACTAGTCCCATAATGCTGCCCCCAATGTTGGATTCCAATTAAAGTAGTGAGTTCCTAGGACATCTACACTTCAGAAAGACATTTCAGATATAATGGCCTAAAATACTTTCTTTCTTTTTTTTTTTTTTTTTGAGACAGAGCCTCACGCTATCCCCCTGGGTAGAGTGCTATGGCATCACAGCTCACAGCAACCTCCAACTCCTGGGCTCTAGCAAGTCTCCTGCCTCAGCCTCCCAAGTAGCTGGGACCACAGGCGCCCACCACAACGCCCGGCCATTTTTTGGTTGCAGCCATCATTGTTGTTTGGCAGGCCCGGGCTGAGGATTCGAACCCACCACCCTGGGTGTATGTGGCTGGCGCCCTAGCAGCTTGAGCCATAGGCGCCGAGCCAATACTTTTTTTCTTTTATGTATTTTTCTTTGTATTTTTAATATATTTGTAAATATTAGATGTTATAGATCATAAAATTATAGAGTAGACTGTATATATCATATATTAAAATTAAAATCATGACTTAAAGTCTTATTTTCACCTCTCTTTTGCCCCTCTTGTTAAACATTCATTTCTGATTTTTAGAGTCATAAAGGTTTCTAATATTATTTCTTGCTTCTCTCTTGTTTTTAACAAGACATGATTTGAACAGAAGCCATTCTTCTACCACACGTTAGCTTGCTTCTCTCAGGAAATAGGGTTTTCAAAGTTGGTTGCAGAATGCTATTGTTTTCATGTGCTGTAAAAAAATGTCTGTTATATGCTATAGAAAATTTGACTTATCAACTTATTCCCATTTATTATTGGTACGTCCAACATAAATTACACGGGGTCATTCACTGGACGCTAAGAGAAAGATTATCTCTTTAGATTTTCTTTCACTATTTTTAGTTGTTTTACCTGCTATTATTTAAATCTTCAAGGCTGTTTTCTAAAGTGCTATTTGCTTTATTTAAATTCCCATTTTAAAATGGTCTACGTGTAAAATTAACATTTCCAATTATGAAGATTTAAAATGTTTATAAAGACTACTCTTCCACTTAAGCATGAGTTTCATCAAGTGGAAAGGACACTACCTATTTTCGTCACCATCTCCTGTGAATGTTATAATTTCACTATTAACCCACTACATATATTATAAGAGGTTACATATAAAAACTATTATCTTCATGTTTTCTTTGAAGATGACTGATATAATATAAAGTGACAGATAAAATGTTCCTATACTTAAAATATTAAAAGGAAATCTTATATTCTTCTCAACGTATAGGCTATGGAATTGAATGTAACATTACTTTTTGTGACATAGACCTAGAATACTTACTCCAAAGAACTTTCTGGTTAGTAGTATAAAATAACATATACCACATGAGCAACTAATGTAAAATAGAGTATCTGTTATAAGAGAGAAACAAACAGATTTAAAAGTTATAATATCCAGATACGGGTATTGAGGAAAGTTTCCTTGATGAATGTTGCACTTAAGCCAGGCTGGAAGACTGGAGAAAGTTCGGGGAGGTGGACGTGTGTGTGAAAGGGGAAAGCAAGTGAGGAGAATAACCTAACATTAGAAGCAAAAGTAGAAAAGTGCCTTTAGAGAGAAATGAATAGTGAAATGTGTATAGAACATTGAGCAAATACATGACCAAGAGAGTGGGAGAGAGAAAAGGAAAAGACCAAGCTAGAAAGTGGTGTTCACTAGAAATAAAACACAAGAAAATAACACAAAACCCCCAAAAGCTACAAAAAGAAAAGAGAAAGGAAAGGAAAGGAAAGGAAATAAGCAAAATAAAAGCATTTACAAGGAAAAGCTGTCGTGGTCAGGAAGAATATGAATTTAGATTCATATACATATTTTTACCAATGTTTCTCAACAAGTTTCCTTGTCCCTAGAAAGCCCTTTTTGTCAAATTCAAATAATTAATGATGTGAACTGAATATTACAAGATAACTTGATCATTTATAGAATGAGCAGAGTCTTTCAAAATAAAGACAGGCTAAGTCCCAGCTCTTCTCTTTTTTATTATACTCATGTCCTCACATTCTCTGTCTTCTTACTCGGGACATTTCATTGCTCATGAGCAATGAGCAGGCCCAGGGTCTTCAGGATGCCATCATTCCATGATGCAATTGACTTTTAGATGCCTTCGGATTGGCTAGTTTGGACATAAATAGAGTATTCAAAATTATACACTGTGTTTGTATCCCCAAGTTTGCACAGTTGAGTTAAAGCTGCTCAGGAGACTGTAAGCAGTTTAAGCCATGACATGTACCACAGATCCCTGGTTGGTTCCAAGAGTGAATTCCAACCACACGGTCCCATGAGGGGAGGACTTGCAGTCAATGGCAACATCATGAAATGTGCCTGTGAATCACAGAAAAATAGACTGTGCCATCAGGTGAAGAGGGAGGGCATTGGCATCCACTTCAGGAGTGTTTCTCAGTCTGGGAGAAGCAAATTGCAAAGTGGGGAGGTATTACTGAGAGACATATGCTTTGGGATCTTCAGTGAGGTATACGAAGCCCGATGTTGAAAGGAATGGACCAGGTTCTATGCAGGCTGCCCTGAGTAGGTTATAGGGCTGATTCCCAAAGTAGTACGTTTTCTGAAATACTGACAATTTTGACAAAGGAGCGTCATAGTTCTCTTCATTAATGTCCCTCCCTTTGTATCATATTTCTTGTAAATTGCTTCCTGTATGTTTTATTTTCATTAAGCATTTACTTTCTGATACCACTATCTCCTAGAGCTAAAATCAGTATCACCAATATTTTTAAAACAAGTTCTATGTTTTCTTTGAGAATTAGCTATTTGAAAAGAAAATACACTGATAATTTAATTTTGTATTTTATGTAATTGAGAGTTAAGTGGAAAAAATTCAATATATCAAGAGTTGAGCAACTGATTGCCTGGAAACTGATTGACAAGAGTGAGAGAAACAGACCGGGCAGGTGGCTCGTTTCTGTAATCCCAGCCCTCCAGGAGGCCAAGGCAAGTGGGTCACTTGGGCTCAAGAGTTTGAGACCAGCCTGAGCAAGAGCAAGACCCTGACTCTAAAAATAGCTGGGCATTATGGCAGGTGCCTGTAGACGCAGTTACTCAGGAGGCCAAGGCAAGAGAATCTCTTTGAGTCCAAAAGTTTGGGATTGCTGTGAGCTATGACACCACAGCACTCTATTGAGGACAACAAAGTGAGACTATGTCTCAAAAATAAAGTAAAATGAAATAAAAATACAATACAATGCAATAAAATACAATAAAATAAAAATAGCAGGGGTGTGACAGGCACCTGGAGTTCCAGCTATTCCAGTGATTGAGACAAGAAGCTTGCTTGAGCCCAAGAATTTTGAGCTTGCTCTGATCTATGAGGACATAGCACTGTACCAAGGGCAACAAAGTGAGACTTTGTCACCAAAAACATGAGTAAATAAAGTCATAAGAAAAAAAGTGAGAGAAACATTATCTACCTTTACGACATTTAAATAGAGTTTGCTAGGTTATGATTGCAAACCAAACTTTAAAAGCCTAAGCATGTTTAATTAAAGTAAACTAATTTTTCTAGGGCTATATTAGAACAGACTATATAGTAACAGCAATTATCTAGAATTATGCAGCTCCAGTCACAAAATAATACCAGTTTCAGTGTCACTAAGCACAATAAGGATAATTATGCTTTCTATTATTCTGATGGGCATGTAATTCTCAACTTAGAAAAAACCTTGATAGGGATATAATCCCTACAGTTTCAATAAAGACATGCTACAAGCAGCTGGATTAATTGTATTGTGGTTAATAGTAATCTTTTTTGTTGCAGTTTTAAATCCCATACTAGCAGTTTTTGAACCAATGCCTACTTTTTTGTTTGTTTGTTTGTTTTGTTTTGTTTTGTTTTGTTTGCAGTTTTTGGCAGGGGCTGGGTTTGAACCCGCCACCTCCAGCATATGGGGCTGGCGCCCTACTCCTTTGAGCCACAGGTACCACCCTACTTTTTTTTCTTTAAGCACTGACAAAATACCCATTACTATTGTAGATATAGTTTATGCCTAACATTCTCCAGGTTGGCCTTAGAAACGTTACCTGGATGCACTGAATGACATCTGCTTTTGTGAAATTAAAAACTGTGACTTGTATTTGTTTAATAATATTTTTAATATAAAATGATGAAAAATTTATGAAGAGCTTAGTCTTAAAGAAATACATTCATAATTTTATTCCCCAAAGTCTATTTCCCACATAGGGATATAATTAAAAATATCTGTATTAATGGGGAACGTGCCCTTCATACACAGTTTCTAATGATCACACACTGTGTATATAAGTAAATTTTTTTTTACTTCTAATCACTTAAATTATTTTTCCAACACTATACTAATAAATGAAATACTATCATTTATTAATTAACTTATTTATTTATTTTTGAGACAGAGTCTCACTTTCTCACCCTTGGTAGAATGATGTGGTATCACAGCTTACAGCAACCTCAACTACAGTCACCCATCACAATGCCCAGATATTTCTCTCTCTTTTCTTTTTAAGAGATAAGGTCTCCTGCTGGCTCAGGCTGGTCTGGAACTTGTGAGTTCAGGCAACACACCCACCTTGGCCTCCCAAAGTGCTGGGATTATAGGTATGAGCCTGGTCAATACTATAATTTATTTAACTATTCCTTAGCCTTTGGATATATACATGGTTTCTGTTGTCTATTTCCATAAGTAATTGTATTAAATTTTGGCCTCAGAAATCAACATAGAACACAAGACTGAAGTGCATACAAATGAGTTGCCAGTGTGCCCCTGAAAACATGGGAATATTGAAATACACTTGAAAAAATAAACTTACAGTTACCTAGAAGCATTGTATACATTTAGAACAAAAGGAGCAAAAATAACTATAACTGGATTATCATAACTCAATCATTTTGGGTTTTTTTTTTATTTCTTCCTGACTCTTTTACTATGTTTTGTGCAAATAATCTATATCTAATTGTGTTTTATACTTTCTTCATCTAAAATTATCTTACCTTTGAGGTTTCCCATTATTAGGTAGTATTTACACTAAAAGCCAAAATGTGACTTTATCAATATGATATGTATCTTTAAAATATATCCACAGATATTTTCTGTGGTATATATATGTGTATGTATATATTACGTATATACTTATTTATTTTCATGACGCTTGGAAATATCTCCAATTTGCTTCCAAAAGAATTGTATAATTAATGTTTTCTAAAATATAAGCAATTGTCATTTGCATCCTATCTTGGAGAACAGTGAATATTTTTTCAAAGATTCCAATTTAATAGCCAAACTGTTTTATAAATTTTTGCATTAACATTTCTTCATTAACTTAATATTAATAGAGACTGGGTGTTTTCCCATTAATATCAATTATTTTCCTTAATCAATTTTTTAGTTACTATGCAAGCTGGACCATTTATAGTTTAAATTCTTAATTTTTGTAGAATTTTCTGAGATAGTTACATTAGAAAGGTAGGAACCCTATCATATGTAGTATCTCCATATCATCAATGATTGCCTGTTCATATAATTTATTTTTCTTTTTTGTATGCAGAATTTTGTGCTCTCAGACCCATTAATTTTACTTAGAAACTTTTTATTATACTTTTAAACTTACAAATCCATATCTTCTTCAAAATTTTACTAAAAGTCTAATTCTATTTTCTTTAGGTATACCATATTCAACTATATAATAAATCAGATATGCATTTTTGTTTAAAGTCTACACTAAATATCTATTTTTTCAAGTTGTTAACTTTTTTATCCCAATGCCACATGTTGAAAAAAATGTAGATTTTAAGAAAGGACCGGTGCCCTTATTTGCAAGTACGAATTCTTAAAATATTTTTTAAATTACATCAAACAAAACCAAGCGACAAATAAATAAGTAAAAGCAGCAAAAGATTTAAGGAAAAGGATAAAGAAAGAAACAAATTGGTATAAATAGGTTTTAGAACTGAGGGTCAGTGAAGATAGTCAGATTTCATAAGAACTAGAAACGAGATTGGAAAGCCCTTAAGGATCAAGCCTCATCTTTCCACTTCTTTTTGTCTGGAACCACCTGGTCTCTCCAATCTGTTCCTCTGAGATGTCTTCCTGAGTCTTCTGGTACACCTTATTTGGCTCAAATATGGCACTTCTCCCCTGTCCTTAAAAGTGTAGTATTTGTGAATAAATAATCCAATCTTCCTATCCTTTAATTTTAATTTTACCAAAACAAGCCTCTGAAAATTTCCAGCTTTAGTCACATGGACTTTGTCCAATTGTGTGGGTCATTACAAAAGTGTTGATATAAATAAAAATTTAAAAAATGTAAAATCCAGGTGGATGGAAGCAAACGAAGCCCTCCCGACAACACTGAGGAGCCCAGCAAGTTGAAACTTGCACCGTGAATCGGAAAGGATGCTGTTGACTGTGCTTGTGGTAAGTGAAACAATGGACCATAACACAGTCGGTCTCAAAACTTTTGTAATGATTTCCATAGATAAGAGTTGGGACAAGATGCATGGAGTTCACACAAGGGTGTGGAATCCCACCTCTCAAGATAGGGGACGTTTATCAGAGCAGAAGGTAGGGGGGAGACAGACAAAGTCAGTCAATTACAGTCATGCAGGAGGTGACTAAAAGATTTCTTCAAAAACCATGGTTTACAATTACATTATGTCTAGAACAGTACCTTACAGTGTATAATATATATTGGTTGAGCTTCTAAAACTGTATTTTTACACTAAACTACTATTTTGTTTCTCAACAAAATGTTTTGTTTAGATTGTGAACACATGCAGTTCATTAAACCTAATTTAATCTGCGTGCACATAACCTTCTAGTAATATATTTATCACATAAACCCAACTATTTGTATTTGTTCATATTACTTCATCTCGGTTTATTAGATAAATGTTTGTTTTATTTTTACATGAGTGTTAATTTGTATTCTCGATTGTAAACAGCTATTGAAAGAGCCCCATTGTAATATTTAGCATATTAGTCTCACATGAATTGGCAATGTTTAGTTTTCTGTACTGTAAGAATTACAATAACTGAATAATGTTATAAATGTTCTGTTCTTCCTCTTTTCCTTCTTCAGCACCCTACTTCCCTGTCTAAATTGCCTCAGCATTTTTACTTCACATTTTAACTTTAATATGTGAGAAGAGAAAAAGTAATTAGAAATTTAACTTGTCATTCTGCTATTCACTTGAAATAGTGGCATGTGAGTGTTTAATAAACAATCTCTAAGATCTCTTTTGCCTAAATACTTTTGTTTATAGCTACATTCTGTAATCTTGCTGCATTTTACTTACTTCGTCTTATATAAACAAAGATATAATATATTTTTCTTTACTATTTATTAGCTAAACATGTATAATATTTATTTTATGCATTAAATTTAGTATTTGCTATTTGTATGTTTTCCATTTTTCTTCTTTGACTTTTACCAATGAGTGATTAAAAACAAAGCTTTGCTCTCTTTTCTTTCTGCATGGAGAGACAGGAGGAAGGTGACATTTCCAAATAGGGTTTTGAGAACACGTACATTGTTTTGTCAATGAATACACCAAGAGTTGGCTGGGGTTTATTCCAATATGCATAATATCAAACTTCCAAGGACTCTACTTGTTCCGAAGAACAATTAATTGTATTTACAGGTCTGACAGACTTAATTGAAATAAAAATATTTTAGTCTGCAATCTCTCACTATTTATCGCATAGATATTCTCTAACATAACATATAGGATGTATAACTTTTCTATTTGTCTTTAACTTAATAGGATTCACTGTAATGTGATTCATCATTCAAACATTCAGCCATCTTTCTCAGAAGATCTAGGCACATTTTGTCATAGCGAACGAAAATCAGATTTGAAAAATGTTATTTTAACAAACTATTTCTACAAAGGTATAGTTTTGATGGGATGCAGCAAAATCAAGAAGTGAGCAAAAGAAGTTGAGTTTGTCTCAGGCAGTGTTTCCTCTGTACTGGTAAGAATGAAACACATGCGCTAGTACTAACTCTGGAACAGGAACTGTGAAATTTGGGTGACTGAGCATACAAACTAAAGATACATATATTTCATTTATAATTGGCATCGCACAATATAGAGATGGATAGTAAAATTCACACTAATATTTTAACAAATTATTCTTTTTTATTAGAATAACATCAAATAGTAGATGAAAAACACCAAGGTCAGTCTAGTGCTCAATAGAGAAAGTAAAATGTTTTATATGTGTTGACCTACAGGGAAGAGACTAGAGCACAAAATGTGATTTTAAAAGTTTGCTTGAGCTAAACTAAGGACAGCTGTCTGGACATCTCAGGCCCAAGTAACCTTGGTAATAATCTCTGTTTGGCCTCTGTTACAGGCAGATTTTTAAGGGAAAAAAAAGGAAAAGGAAAGAGATGCAGGCAGTGAGCTAACACAAAGTCCTGTCAGGAATTCTCATTGGTTTACGGCAAAAACACTGATTAGTGATGGCTATACAGTGTCAACTTACAGGGCATGGGCTATAGTGGCCAAGGAGGCATTGTTAGGTTAATTCATAGTTACTTGTTGCAATAGCAAACAGTTTCAATAGACGAATGTGCATAGCTCAAAAGGGCAGAAGTAGGACCAGATTGCTGTCTCAGTTTACTGCCCCTCTGGGACTAGTAATTTGAAAGTGCTCAGATTCCTCAGATAGAAAATATTCTTTTTCTTCACATTTTAGTATCTTTATATACTATGTATATTGAGAGCAGGTTTCACTCTCTCCCAGGCTAGAATGCAGTGGCATGTTCATTGCTCACCACAGCTTCAAACTCCTGAGCTTATCCTCTTTAGTAGCTAGGACAACAGGTATATGCCACAATAGCCAATTAATTATTTAAATTTTTTGTAGAGATGGGGTCCTGCTATGTTGTCCAGGCTAGTCCCAAACTCCTGGCCTCAAATGGTCCTTCTGCTTCAGTCACTCATTATTTTGGTATCTTTAGTGACACCTTTTGCTCCTCTTTGAAACTGGGATCTATATTTTTATATTACATTTTGTTCCACAAATTATGTAGTAGTTGTGACTGAAAGAAGTATGTTTATTTGTTTTGTTTTTGCAATTTTGCTCAGAATATATTGCTAGGATTTTAAAACAATCCATCAACTGTATTGTCTTCATTTAACCAACAGACATTTATAAAAAGAAGACAATGCATTAAAGATTAAAATACAGCCCATTTTGACCTTTTTATTTTACAGATGAGAAGCCCAGAGAGAACAAATGATTTCAAGCAGCAATCCAGTGACTGAATGAAATTGAATGTGTAGGAGGTGAGAGGAACCCAGTCCTTTTGGGATGTCTCAAACTGAGGATAAACTACTTCTCATAAGCATCAAATCACCAAAAAAACATTGCACTAAATGAAAATAAAAATACAACCTATCAATATTTGTGGGAAGCAGTGAAAGCAGTGTTCAGAGGGAAATTTATAGCATTGAATGCCTATATTAGAAAAGAAAAAGGATCTAAAATCAACAACCTAAGCTTCTCCCTTACAAAACTGGAAAAGAGCAAATTAACTCTACAGTAAGCAAGAAAAAAGAAACAATAAATGCTAGAACAAAACTCAATAAAATTGAATGGAGAAATTTTTTTTTAAATCAATAGAAAAAAATTTTTAAACTGTTTTCTTAAGAAGTCAATAAAATTTATAAGCCTCTAACTAGGTGACTAAGAAAAACAGAAAAGACAAAAGATATTATTTACTAACAATGTCCGGAAAAAAAATGAGAGGGGTTGTTACAGATGCTAGGCTGGCTCAATATTCAAAATTAATTAAGGTAATCTATTACATCGATAGACAAAGGGAGAAAATCCACATGATCACATCAAAATGTACAAAGAAATCACCCATGACGTATTCATGATAACGTTTAATATCCATTCATGATAAAATCTTTCAGCAAGCTAAAAATGCAAGAAATTTCCTCAACTTGATAAAGAAAATATACAAGAAAGCAGAAGCTATAATGATATTGAGAAAGTCAAAGCTTCCTATGAAAATCAGGATGTCTTTTGCCATTACTGCCTTTGACATTGTATTGGAAGTCCTAACTAATGCAGTAAGATTTTTTAAAAAAGTATACAAATTGAAAAAAAATAAATAAATGAAACACTCTTTGTTCACAGATGACATGATTGTCTAGGTAGAAAATTCAAAAGAATTTACAAAAAAAAATTCCATAAGTAATACTGATTACAGTAAGTCGTAGGATGTAAGGTCAATATATAAAAGTCGATTGATTTCTTATTTACCACCAGTCAACAAGTATATATTCAACTTAAAAATACACTACAATTTATGTTAGTACCCCCCCAAATGAAATACTTAGGTAAAAATATGACAAAATATGTACAAGCTTGAAGAGAGGAACTCTGATGAAAAGTATAAAACAAGCAAATAAATAAATGAAGAGACATTCCATGTTCATGGAAAGGAAGACTAACTATTGTCAAAATTCCAGTTCTCCCAAGTTGATCTATAGATACTATGCCATTCCAGTCAAAATCTCAGCAAACTGTTTTGTAGATACTGACAAGCTGATTCTAAAGTTTACTGTCTAACAAAAGACCCAGAATAAACTACTCAATATTGAAGAAGAGTAAAGTCAGAGAACTCTCTGTACCTACTTCAAAGACTTACTCTAAAGGTACAGTAGTCGAGACAGTGGGGCAATGGCAACAAATAGAGCAGTGGAACAGAATGGAGAGCCCGAACTATACCATCTATGCACATTATATATAACTGTGTAAATGTGCTCAGCTGATCCTTGACAGAGGTACAGAGACAATACAATGAAAAGAATGTCATTTTTCAACAAATGGTGCTGGAACAACTAGATATCCACATGCAAAATCAAAAACAAATCTAGACACAGAGATCACATCCTTCACAAAAATTAACTTAATATGGATGATAGACCTAAGTTCAAAACACAAAACTATAATCCCCCTCGTAAGACAACAGAGGAGAGAACCCAGGTGAACTTTTTAGTAAGATGATGACATTTTTTATAAAAATGGTGCAATTCATGAAAGCATAGTTAATAAGCGGAACTTCATTAAAATTTAAAAATGTTGCCCTGGGAAAGACAAAATCAAGAGAACTAGAAGACAAGCATGGGAAAAAAATGTTAAGAAAGACATGTCTAGTAAAGTACTGTTATCCAAAATATAGGAACAATTCTTTAAAATTCAACAATAAGGAAACAACCCAATTAAAAATGACAAGCGATTTGAACAGACACCTCATGGGAGAAGATACACAAATGGCAGATAAGATGAAAAGGTTCTCAACATAGTATGTCATTAGGAAATTGCAAATTAAAACAACAGTGAGGTACCAGGACACATCTGTGATATTGGTCAAAATCTAGATCGCTGGGAATAGGAATTGCCAGCAGGATGTGGGCTAACCAAAACTCCATTCATTGCTGGAGCTGCTGGCACAGCTACTCTAAAGGATGTTTTGGTACTTCTTACAAAAGCAAACATCCTCTCCAGAGTGCATCTTGGTATTTACCCAAATGAGTTAAAAATGATGTTCACACAAAGGACTGCAGATGAATGTTTACAACAGTTTTATTCAGAATTGCTACAGTTTGGAAGCAAGCAAGATATACTTCTGTAGGTAAATCGATAAACAAACTCATGTATCCAAACAATGGAATATTATTTATTGCTAAAAAGAAATGGATGATCAAGCCATGAAAAAGTACAAAAGAAACTTAAATGCATATTACTAAGTGAAAAAATAAAAAGCCAATATGAAATGCTACATACTGTAGAATCCCAACAATGTGACATTCTGAAAATAGAAAAATTATGAAGATAATAATAATAAAAATAGCAGTTGCCAGGGATTAGAGAGACGGAGAGTAGGCAGGCAGAGTACAGAGGATTTTTAAGGCAGTAAAACCATTCCACATGATACTACAAGGGTCAGTGTGGCATTATACATCTTTCCAAAGTCATAGAATACACACCAAGAGTAAACCCTCATATAAGCCATGAAGACTTCGTGTGATAATGTTAGTTGAAGTTCTTCAGTTATAACAAATTTACCTCTCTGCTTGGAGATGTTGATACTTGGGGAAGGCTGGTGGAAGGGGGAGCAGACGGTATATGAGAATGATGTGTACTTTCTACTAAATTTTTCTGTGGACCTAAAACTGTCCTAAAAAATAAAGGCTATTGATTTTTTTTTTAAAATATGAAAGGCTTCACAAATTTGCGTGTCATCCTTGCACAGGGGCCTTGCTAATCTTCTCTGTAGCGTTCCAATTTTAGTATATGTGCTGCCGAAGCGAGCACAAGGCTATTAATTTTTTAATTAACTTAAAGGCGTCTGAACAGAATATTTAGGGAATGGGCATGCTCAGGGATTAGAGCAGATGTGCAATAAGCAAAAACAAGCTTGAGGCCAAGAAGTCTGGGATGTTTCACTAACATTCACCTTGACATTAGCTCTGAGAGGTGAAGAACAGATAACTAAAACCACTGCATAGTTTTCACACTTCTGTCCATTTTGCTAATCTTTGTACTAGTCAGAATTTATGCTGTTTTATGCAACAGGATTAAATATGCAGCAATGCAACTGGGCTGAGCACAGCCTGAGTTCAGCCTTGTCGTCCCAAGTTTGAACTCTGCAATAGTTGTCCACCAGTTTTCCTGCCTCCACTTTGCCCTTCCTCATGAAGCCACCTTTGCAGTCAATAACATCTCCCGAAGCACAGATGGCTTTCTTCTACTACGGCTACAGACTGGGGGAAATGTTGAGATGACTAGCTTGGGACTAAACTTCCAGATAGCCACTTGGGAGAGGCTGAGTATCCCCTCAAAAACCCAGGATTTGGAAAGAAACTTATGGAGTTCCAGAGGCTTTTTCTCCAAGTACAGTAAGGAATATTACTCAAAAAGGCCTGCAAAGCGGAATTACTCCTATTTAAATTTGCACTAATGGGCACTATCAGCATCTTCATTCATCAGCCTTTGCTCACAGGATGATTTTGCAAGGACTTGCTTTCCAGCAGTTACAATTAGATGCTGACACTTTGTAACAGTGATTTTCTTCCAGGCAGACTCATTCTCTCCTGCTGCTCTGTCTGTGAGTGTATTTATGGGGAAGGATTTGCTAATTCTGGTATCTCCATCTGCTACATCTTTGCCCATCACCAAAGCTTTTTACTCATTTTTGCTATCTCCCCTTTCTTCAGAGATAGTGTCAAATTCTAAGCTCGGGGTTTACCTTTCTCCATTTTCCTTTCTTTCCCATGGGCTCCACGGCAGAAAACCATTACCTCTGTCTGACTTAGTCTCTACTCTGTTCCTATCTGTCTATTTCTGCCTTTTGCCTTACTATTCTTTAAAGTTACTTAGATTTTGAGGGGGCAACATGGGAAATTCTTGTAGGTGCTAAAAGAACAAACCATAATAAGTCCACAAATTCTTGAATTCTAGGATAAATTATAATCAGGGAGGGATCACTCTACTTTTGAGTTCTGTGCTGAGAAACAAAATTAAAACCTAAATCCCCCAAATTTACTGAACTGGCCCCATCTCGCCCAAAGTGATCCAAGGGAAAGCTTAAAACTGTGTTCCTGGACAGGATGGGACAGCAGGTTGTACATGCCTTGTGATGACCCTCCCTTGTCCACCTCAGTTAGGCTTTCCTCTCTAAGGATTAAATGGAAGCAGCCTTTCAGAAAGACTTGTTCTGCACCATATTTCAATCGCCTGAGTGACCTTGCCTCTCCTTTTTTTCAGTTTCAGCACCACAGCTGTCCAGCCCTCCTTGCTGATAAATAGGCCACTGACCACGGAGAGGTGCTGGTCCATCTAGAGAGGATGCACAGGGAGAGTTCTTGTAACCTCTGTTTCACCTTTGACATCAGAGCGCCCAAAACTATCACCCCCCTCAATCGTGCTAAAGCCATTTTCTGAACATGGGTCCCATGAAATAGCAGGAAGCTCAATCATGCATGGATGTGTTTCTCCTTTCATAAAAGTAGATGACCTAATGCAAGGTTGGAGGTAGAGGAATGAGGGAGCAGGGAGAGGGGAGGCGGGAGGGGATGGGGGTCGTGATGTATGGCACACCTCTTGGGGTCAGGACACAATTATAAGAGGGACTTTACCTAACAAATGCAATCAGTGTAACCTAACCTATATCTTTGTGCCCTCAATGAATCCTAAACAACAAAAATAAAATTAATTAATTTTAAACATCCATGACTCCTCTCCTAGCTCTTTAAATACGTATATCCTGTCACCTCACACAGCACAAATCGCTGTTCCCTTCGTCCCTCCCTAGAAGTACAGCTCTCATCTTCTGCCCAAGGCTGTTGCTGTCCATCCTGCAAGATGGCCAACTGGCAGTTCACAGCCTTCGTGAGAAAGAAATCTCTCCCTTCCAAGTTTTTGAGCCTCATAATTCTTTGGTTAACAGTTCCTTTTTTTCTTGTTCATAAAAGAGCAACAAGTGGGGGGAAATGCAGGATAATAGATACAGAGGAAACACCTGGGCCAAGTCCTGTTTGAGGAAATGTAGGATTTATAGAGGATGACAAAGGAAGTACAAAGGAAACGCAGAATTCTAAGCTCAGAATGGGAGGCCTTAATGAAGTAAGTGCTTTGGGTTTTATGCCTTTGGAGGTGAGGAGCCAAGAGTGATTTGTAAACATATATATTGTTGAGTTTTTATTTTATTTGCTCCTGTGCTTGGAATGTCTATCCCTATGTTCCATCCAAGATGTGTAATTCCTCCCTGAAATTTTTGGAACAGAGGTATTTTCATCCTTATTCCCATGTTTCAGGAAGGACTTTGAAGGCGTGTTTTAATTTATTCCCAACTTACTGCTTTTTCTGGAAAAAAATACTCTGTAAATAATTAGGATAGTTTTGAAGCTTTGTTTACATCCAGACTTTTAAAAAAATCCCTGAAAATTCTTTTTAAGAGGATTTTAAAAGCTGTCCCAGAAATTTGAATGTGGACTGTCCATTAGATGATTGAGACATTTTTACTATTGTGATGTGTGATGATGGTAAGAGGATTATTGACATGTCCATACCAGTTAGAGATCACAATGAAAGGACATCATGAACTTTTCAAAGACACACTTATGAATTCTCCAGCTTCTCACAAACTAAAATAGAGGAATATATGAACCTGCAAAAAAAATATTATTGTTGATTTTTGTTAATTTGTTGACCATGGACAACTATGATGGGTAGAGGTGTGTTTTCTCAACTTTCATGTGTTTGAAAAAATTTCTCAATATAATATAAAAAGTGGAAAACATCCAAAGTTGTCAAGGAACTAAACACAACAAAAATAAATTTTGGCAACCTGGTGAACAACAATTAAAAATTAAGCTATTGTTTTTGAAATGGTTTCTGACATATTAAATATAGGTGTTCCAAATCCATTTAGAGTGAAGAAAAATACAATTGTGAAAGCCTCATAAAATTTAGCTATTCAGAATTAAGGCCCTAGAAAGCATCATAATCGTCAGGACGTGTAGGAGGCAATTGGTGATTCTCTGGACATAGAGTAGCCCATGCTTCACGCACTTTCAAAGTTCAGTTACAGTTAATAGGAATATTGATGTGTTCATTTGCATAGAACCACTGATCATCAGAACAGAATAAAGCTTAGAAATCACATCAGCGTAACCTATGTTCCATAGGGTATTATACTGAGCTACTAGTACAAATTGTCAAATCCTCAAATTTTAAAATGAGTAAAATAGCAATATACTCTAATTTCGAACTGTACAATACAGTGATACTTGTTTTGGAAACCACGCTCTTTGCAAAAACAGTACATGTTGATAATAACCACCTGCTTTTCTTGAACAGGTCCATCTAGGGAGTTCAAAGTAATCACAGACTTTTTATTTTAACCTCCCACATTTGCAAACTGTGTGAAGTTTAGAAATTATATCATTATTCCACTACAAACCATTCCTATTACTCTACAAATTAATCTTGAGTTTTCAAATGCTCTTAATGGTAGGAATGCTTTCGACATATATTAGTTCCAAATAGAGGCTAATATCAAAATGTCATAATGTCTACTGTGCAACTGCTAAAAGCAGGACTTGGCAAACTACTACTTGCAGACCAAATCTGACCTGCCATCTCATTTTGTAGATACAGTTTTATTGGAACACAGACACGTACATTCACTTCTGTGCAGTCACCAGCTTCTTCAACACCGTGATGACAGAGTTGAGTAGTTAACAACAATCATAGGGCTCACAAGCCTAATACATACTTTTTTATAGAAAAAACCTGTCAAATTCTAGTTAAAGCATTTCTCTCAGCAAATGGCCAATGGTAGATGATTCCCAAGATAACGATGCTAATACACAGATACGGAGGAATTCTCAGTTGCATAATCATGAGAATAACCACCACAGTAAGGTATGTTCATAGTGATGACTCTGTTAATATGTTTTGTGAATATTTTAGGTATTCTATTACTAAATATAATGGGTACCACTGACACTTTCTAGAAAAATAATTGCATTTCTCTATGGCTTTCACTATAATATTAGAGATGAGTTTTTTTAGTTGTGTCTAGAAAGAAAAATAAGCAAGTTCCATAAATATTTGAATCTTTTGATTAGGAGCCATAGCTATATTGTCCTTGGTATCCTGAGGGGTTGGGAGAGAGAATTTTTCTTAAGGGCATAGCTTACTTTTAAATAAGCTAAAGAACTTTATAGCTACAACTTGACTTCCCCTTAAAACGTTTCCCTTGGTCATGCCACACCTTTTATGTGTGATCCTGACCATTCTGATTTGCTTATCGCAGTCTGCCTTAAACTTTATTTAAGAATATCAGGAATTTCAAATCGAACAGGGAACATATCTGTTGAATGCTTGCTTGCCTGAAAAACAAATGAATGAAATCCAGTGATAGCAAAATTTATGATGCTCAGTTTTCAAATGTCACGTTGAAGCCATCTAGATAGTTTTGGATCCTAATAACATCACAGTAGTCACAAGATACACAGCCAGACTAGTGTGTGGCCTTGATGCCCCACAAAGAGCATGATTTTATTATAGTGGGAAATTGAGTCTGTTTGGGCTTTGATGTTTCTTAAAATGATCTGTTCAGAGCATCCATCCAGTTGGACATATGCTGCTGAGGAAAACAAGACTTTGGAGATAATTACTGAAATCTTGTGAATTGGAACAAGACTTATAAAAGGAATGTCAATCAATTCTAAATAAAAAAGTTTATTGTTCCATTTTGTTCTTCTAGAAATGAGGCACAATATCCTGCAATCCTAGGAACTGTTAAGTCAATAACTCCATTAATATGAGATTGCAAAGATGCCAGAAGAATGGAGAATCCTCAGAGAACTCAAATTAGACCTCCCATTTGGTCCTGCAATCCCATTACTGGGCATCTACCCAGAAGAAAAAAAATTATTTTATCACAAGGACATTTACGCTAGACTATTTATTGCAGCTCATTTTATAATTGCCAAAATGTGGAAACAGCCTAAATGCCCACCAACCCAGGAATGGATTCCCAAGCTGTGGTATATGTATACCATGGAGTACTATTCAGCCATTGAAAAAAATGGAGACTTTACATCTTTTGTATTACCCTAGATGGAGATGAACACTTCCTCTTAGTAAAGTATCACAAGAATGGAGAAGCAAGTATCCTACGTACTCAATTCTAATACGAAGGCAGTAGATGAGCTAACTCAAGGGGGAGGTAGGGGAATGAGGGAGGAGAGGGAGGAGGGGGTCATGGTGTATGGCATACCTCTTGGGGGCAGGACATAATTATAAGAAAGACTTCATCTAACAGATGCAATGAGTGTATCCTAATTCTTTGTACCCTTGATGAATCTTAAACAATAAAAAAGAGAAATATTGTAAAATTTAAAAAATATGATATCACAGTAGTCCTCAGTGGTAACCTGAATTCTTGTTGTGTCTGTCATTGCACTAACCAGAAAAGAAATTGATATATTAAATCTCATTAATAAAACATACATACCTTCATTGATTGGACTGATGGTGTAACTTCTACTCTATGAAATAAAAGAGTTGCTGTTTATAGAAAGAGAAGCATCAAAAATGGCATGTTGATGCTGTTCTGAACTTTTGGCAAATTCTTTTACTACTAAATTAAAGGTTCTTATTACTAAGATCACTAGTAACATTTATGAGAAAATACACCTTACATATTACTACTTCAAAGCGCTTTCTCAAGAAAGACTGGTAACCATTCAACTTAATTTCCTTTGTTTTTTTTGTTTGTTTGTTTTTTGTTTTTTTGCAATTTTTGGCCAGGGCTGGGTTTGAACCTGCCACCTCTGGCATAGGGGGCCAGTGCCATACTCCTTTGAGCCACAGGTGCCACCCAACTTAATTTCTTTTCCAACAGAACTGAAGTGGATTTCCCAAATGGCCAGGTAACTATTCTCATTTCTGAAATGTGTTTTAAAAATCTGTTTTTCACATGGCGCCTGTGGCTCAAGTGGCTAAGCGACAGGCACATGCACCTAAGGTGGTGGGTTCAAATCCAGCCTTGGTCTGCCAAAACAACAATGACGGCTGCAACCAAAAAATAGCGGGGCATTGTGGTGAGCGCCTGTGGTCCCAGCTACTTGGGAGGCAGAGGCAGGAGACTCGCTTGAGCCCAGGAGTTGGAGGTTGCTGTGAACTGTGATGCCACAGCACTCTACTCAGGGGGACAGCTTGAGGCTCTGTCTCAAAAATAAATAAATAAATAAAATAAAAATCTGTTTTTCATTGTAAACAAAATAGCATTATCACTGATATACTTAAAAAGCTAAGGTTTACCCATTGCTTAGCTTATATGACGTATGTATTCTGAATTTGCACAGCATATATGCGTAAGGAACTGCTGATTATGGTAATAGTCAGAGGCTTTATCTTATTTTACATGTAAAACATTAACTTGGATCAAGTGTATTAAAATTTTTATTATTGACCTTACTTTTTAAAAACATTTTTTGCTGAGAAAATGTATTTTCTAAATATACTGGTTGTTATTTTGACAATAGATGCATACAGGATTTATTTCTTTTTAACTTATAGTTTATCACTAATAATAATTTAATGAAAGACTCTCTCTTGAGAAATGAAAGATGAGACAATGTCCAACTCAGATTTGGAGACAATGAAATTTTGATATTTCTTTTGTGCTCAAATAGCATAGTTTTAACAAATGGTACAAATAGTTCTGGAGATCTTTGTTCATTTAAAAATTTGTATTTGTGTAGATGTTTAATTTACTGTTGCACATAAGAAATGTCCAGAAACAATTTAGATTTCAGTTATTGCCTAGTTGCACCCATTTTTAAAAAATTATTATTCTCATTAAGAAAATACAGAAGTTTACCGAGTAGGTAAACATTTTTAAAGTATAAATTTTTTCTGTTTAATATTATGAAATGAAGATAAAATGTATTTTTTCTTTTCCATTCTGCGGTAAAGTTATATATGAGTTATAAAAATGTTTATGTAAGCAATTTTTCAGAATTGAATAATTATTACTTACTGTAATATTAAGACCATTATTTTAGAACCTAAACAATGTAAAACTAGAGTCGAATCTCATAAAGCCCTAGCTACATAGTAGAGGTATGATGTGTTTACCCTGCAAGGGGAAAGGAGAGCATTTTTTCTGAGATTACGTTTGTGGCCATTACTCTGCCTGTATTTATTTTTGTGGTGTTTGATTATCAGCATATCTCTACTTATTCTTTCATTGATCACAATCAATAAAACTCTCAAGCAGCCACAACCTTCTAAGAACCACCTGGCTTGTTAGAAATCCTAGAATTAATCAGCTAATTTTATTCCTAAGCAAAATAATAAAATAACAAAGTTGCTGGATTTAAAAAAAAAAAACTGTGACTATTTCATGAGAATAGTGGTCTACAAAATGTTAAGAGTCAGTGCTTAGGTATGTAACATGGATGAACACAGGTGGCGCTGTTGAGTTCATATACATCTACTTTAAATCGCTCTGCACCCTCCCTAGTTGCTGAGAATACTAGGAAATAGAGCACTACATGTAGACAGTGAGGTCTGTCATTATCTGAAAATTTCATTTCAGCCGTTTGTATAAACTCCTCCTCCAGCAAAGTGTTCGCTATCACTGTTGTATAGCTGTGAAATTGATTGATTGGATTTACACCTCTTTTTCTTCCCTTCCCACCTTTTTGGTGACAGTGCTAATGAACTGTCAGATGGCTGAAAATGAACAGTTAAATCCCAGCAGCTCAGATATAAATGAGAAGTGAGGGACACAAAGTTAAGCACAAGTAAGTTATCATATTGTTATTAATTAAGAAGTGAATGGAATGAGCTTTCTCTTAATTTGGGACAGCCTCGATTTTCATAGTCTGAATAGTATGCTTCATATATCTGGAACAGAAAACAATGCCAGCAAAACAGAAGCCATTCTGTTGACTCTTTACTGTCTAAGCCTAACCCACTAATCTTAGCATTTACCTCAAGAGTATGTCTTACAAGAAAGTCATTGATTGGTTCTAGAAATCTTCATTAAAAAACTGTCGACACAGTCCCAGTTCTGGTGTCAAAAGTAGAATTTCTTTAAGCACTAAGCACATTCCTTGGCAGAACTTGGTAGGTAGGCGTAAAGTCTACATTTGATTCCTATAAGTGGAAATGTAACACGGACAGTTACTGCTCCCATTTGTCTTAATCAAACACCATCGATTTTTGACAAAGTGTAATTGTATCTGAAAGGCAGATTTAAAGACATTAAGTGACATGCCAGAAATTAGAGTTTAATTTAAAATAAAAGAACTTGAACAACAGAGTGCATTGACAAAGAATAGTTAGAAGTACATCAAATAGCCATCAATGAAAGTATGTGAATGAATTTGTCAGACCAAATGAGCTCTGCTAGTATAGTGATGAACATTACATTTGGGGTCTCTGAAAGGCAGGTGGCAAAGGAATGTGAAATATGTGATATGTAAAAAAATGAAGAAGGTTTAATCTACATAATTTAAGAATGAAATAAATTTAATCACTGGAATTTTGTCTGGGGACAGGATGGACCATATAATAATTATTAACAAAATATCAATTAATTGCGTTTTTCCCCCTGAGAAACTAGTTTCTCAGAGTTGTTCAGAACCATGGTATAATTATAAGTTATTGGGTCTTACCATATCCCCATCTGGTATTTCTTTTGGAGATCATGGCTTGTTTTGACTTTTCCAGCTCTCCCTTACCTAATTACTCCTTGCCCTCATTAATGCGTTGACATTTGGTAATCTACTTGTTAAATTTCTTTTTTTTCCTGTCCAATGACTGCCATTGACTTTATCATGCTCAGTGTTATTTTCTTCATAGTTGTTTCCATCATTCCACTAGGTGGTTTTGTTCCTCTTCCATTTATAATTAATTAACAGCCCTATGAGTATCTCACACTCTAGGCAATTATTAATATAATTAGTCTATTGTAGTCTATCTTCAGTTCAAAGTCAAGTCGTCAATGGCCACAGCTTCTTGAAAGTCATCATGGTGAACATCTTCCTGCCTTGTTCTTTTTTTGTCTTCTCGTTTATGTCAATTTGCTGCACAGACACTGAGTCCACTGAGTTTTGGACTATAGGGGATGGCATGGGCGCTCAGTCACTAAATCCACCTGGTAGTGTTCAGGATAAAAAAATAGTGATAGTTGAATGACAACTTAAGTCTAGTGAAGATATATTTGGGAGAGAGAAGCAACTGAGAACAGGCCATAGCCATGGTATAGGACTAAACAGAATTAGAAAGACCGTGGTCAGTAGAACCTCAAATAACTGTAGCACAGTGAATCATGGAAATACAGCTGGGCAAGGCAAAACTCATCTCCCTGACAAACTGGGATTATCAAGTTTCAGATCCAGAGGGAAGAGTCAAGAACGATCTCAGTAGCATCAGGGATATATCTGAGATAGTCACTGCACTAAAAATGCTATCATTTTGTTGGATAAAATTTTAGTTTCTTATTCTCCCCAGAGATACATGCATAAATGAGACTTTTCTAGTGGGGTTTTGTCCAGAGATCTCTTTTGTCCTGTGGGCATGCTGGATCACAAATTATGTATACATGGTACTATCCTGATTTAACAAAGAAAGATCCTCCAAATTATAAAGGGCCTACACTCATAATCTACTTAACTTCTGGGATAGAGTAGAGGGCCATTTACTGGTAATTCCCTCCCCCCATTCTTTCTAGGGTATTCAAGAAACTTCTAATTACAATCTTATACTCATGAATATGAAAACATCAGGGAAAAAAAATGAGGTATGGCTTGTTTAATCATCTTGGTGGGCTATCTCTAATGACCCAGTAGTAGATGTTTTCTTGCATTATCTTTTATGTCTGGTAGAACTACATTTACATAGAGGAGAAATTACATTCTCCTTCAGCTGGGATTTATGAGAGGATGAACATTGTACTGGGAATCAGCCTTAACATGAGCATAATAAGAATGTTTTCTACATAGAATTCTATTTTCAACTCACTGGTTTCATTTAGAACAATTGGTTTGGAATTTTTTAAATAAAATTATCATGTAGAATCTACTTCAGGATATAAAAGAGAAACTTTCTTGCATTGTGACCCGGCAATGCTATTGACAGAATCACAGGATTTAGACCAGAATATATAGGCCTTTGAAATAAAAAAAAAAGAAGAACAAATTCATTCCCTGGTTGCTAAAATGAAGCCCTAGGTTAAGTTTTGCTTGCCCCGATTAGCCTGATGTAGGTCATCTCCAAGCTGTCCAGGTCCCCTGCTCCATCCCTGAAGCTTTATTCAAGGCACATGGCCAGAGATCAGGAAGGAGTGGTCTACCCTAAGAAAACAACTAGAAAATTTACTTCAAGAAAGAAGGCAGAATTCTGGGAAGTGGAAACAAATATTGACTGTGTTAATAATACCATGTCTGGGCTCGGCGCTTGTGCCTCATGCAGCTGAGGTGCCAGCCACATACACTTAAGTTGGCAGGTTCAAATCCAGCCAGGCCCGCCAAACAACAATGACAGCTGCAACCAAAAAACAGCTGGGCCTTGTGGTGGGCACCTGTAATGCCAGCTACTTGGGAGGTGGAGGCAGGAGAATCACTTGAGCCTAGGAGTTGGAGGTTGCTATGAGCTGTGATGCCATGGCACTCAGGGCGACAGCTTGAGGCTCTGTCTCGAAAATAATAATAATAATAATAATAATAATAATAATAATGCCATATCTGGCATATTTTCCCATTTAATGAGGTAAATTAAATATTTGTGTTAATAGAAATATTAGATGGGAATTTAAAAACAACAGAATATATAGGTCTCTGTTCCTACTCATATACTATAAAGATTTTTGAGATTAGCAGTGACTCAATCAACACTGTTTCCAAAAAATATGCCCCCTAAGCTCTCACAGATAAACTAGGAGTCATCAGAATATTATACATATCATGAATAATATAAAAGCAGCAAGGTTAGGATGGATAGACAGAGATTAGTGATCAGACACTGTTCACCAAACGCCCACTCACACAGTCAAACAACAGTCTGTTGGTGGTTAATTCTACCAACACCACACCACAGCTTGAAGTGAAGTATTAAAGAACCATACCTCATTAAATATAAGGAACACCTGGGCAATATTTCCAAGTGTATATACTCTCACTTGTATGTGGCAATGTTTTAGACAAATATTATCAGAGCAGCCAGTATGCTGGACATTTTCCTTCTGTTCAGAATCACATTTTCAAAAGTTAACAGTTTATTTAAATTAATTATCCTAAGAAAGTCCTTCCTAAGCCTGATGAATAGTTTGGTGCTCAGAATGCCTAGTTATGAGGATAAAAATCTCTGTAAAACGGAAATTGAATGTCGTCGGTTTGTTTCTAACATGAGACTTTCAGGAAAGGTTATGACTGGAGAGGGGAGATTTATTTTTGAAAATCATTAAGACCTTTTGAACTCCATAGCATGAAACTTTCAGAGATTTGTTCTTGTAAATGCCTAGCATGACCTACTTTGCTATATGAATTTAAGTGTAAAAATATAACCATACTTTAATTTCTTAGGCTCTCAAAGAAGGGAATTCACAGATGATCAAATTCAATCTTTCTCTTGATTTAAAAATGTCTGTGCTGCCTCTATGGAAGATGGGAGTTTGTCCTCTTCCTTCCCACAGACAGAGCTTTCTGCTTTGGGAGAGTTTTTTTTTTAACCTTTTTTTTTATTAGATCATAATTGTGTACATTAATTCTATCATAGGATACAGTGTGTTGCTTCCATATGCAATTAACTGGCTAACATAGCCATCATGTCTTTCTCATAATTGTTGTGTTAAGACATTTATATTCAACCTTTAGACAAATTCACATGTACCTAATAGGATAAATCATAGGCGTGATCCCCACAATATCATTCTCTTCACTCATCCTCCCCCCTCCCCTTTCCCCATAGCCTAGGGCTCCATTTGGATTATAGCTTTCTTAAGATAGCTAACAATTAGTTTCATAATAGTGTTGAGTACATTGGATACTTTTTCTTCCATTCTTGAGACACCTTGCTAAGGAGGACATTTTCCAGCTCCATCCATGTAAACATGAAGGAGG
>CAUYQV010138899.1:0-10325 GCA_963574575.1 Galagoides demidoff
GCCACCTTTCGCTTCTGTAATATGCTTACACAAAGCCTATAAAAGGCAACTCACCCTCACACCTGGGCTGCTGACTGTCTCTCAGAGCAGCAGCCCCTGCAGCAGGTAAAATAAATTACCAATAATTAACCTAAGTGGGGGGTCCGAGTCTATTTTTCCAGGTCCCCTAAGTTATTTCACTTCCAGTATTTGAATGGCATAATTTCATTCAACAAAGACTTTTATGTCGTGGAAAAACAAATGACATCCTGGTGTATATCTTCATTTTTGTCTTATTTGTTAATTTAAGCAACAATATCAGACAGTATTCATGACAGAGCCAGACTTGTTAATCATTTATAATCACAGGTTGGCTAGGGATATAAGTTCTGCCAGAATCAACACAAGCATTCTGAGATAATCGATTGACTATATGGGATTTACAATAAAGATTATTGGACAGCTTATTACTATTTATAAATTCTGTGCTCCACATCCTTTATGCCAATAAAAAGTATATGTACACACTTTTTTCTCCCCCTACAGTGCTAGTTTTTAAATATTTACCAGCCTAGCGCTTACCACGATGCACCTCCTATATTGGTTGGTTCCTAGAATACTGTTCAGCAGAGAAACTTGGAATATCAAGACAGAAGAGAGGCTCGGAGCCTGTGGCTCAATCGGCTAAGACGCCAGCCACGTACACCTAAGGTGGCGGGTTCGAATCCCCAGCCCCGCCGCCAAACAACAATGATGGCTGCAACCAAAAAATGGCCGGGCGTTGTGGCGGGTGCCTGTGGTCCCAGCTACTTGGGAGGCGGAGGCAGGAGACTCGCTTGAACCCAGGAGTTGGAGGTTGCTGTGAGCTGTGATGTCACAGCACTCTACCCAGGGGGATAGCTTGAGGCTCCGTCCCAAAAAAAAAAAAAAAGAAAAAAACAAAGACTCAATTCTCCATGCTGTGATAGACTTTGCTACTGAACACCACCTCTGAGACATGAGCTTGCGGGGAAAGTGCCCCACCGCTGGAACTCTAATTAGCAGTGTGGTAAAATTAGGACTTCTATCCTTTCACCTTTTCACTTCATGAATGGCCAAACTTCACGTGAGTGGAATATACTCTCCCTCCCCTCAGAGAAAGAACAGAGAGATTCTTTTATAAGCAGATAACGTGATTTTATTTCCACTAACGAGGAATAATCTTAACTGACGTCTCGCTCTGTCAGGGTACAGCCTCAGAACAAGTCCTCAAAACTGAAATAATCACTTTTTGGTAGAAGGCCCCAGCATTTAATGAGCTTATTATGGCAAAGAACCTAAATAGCAAATCAATTCACTCAGGTACAAGAGAGTTCACTGGGAAGTTACACAGCTTCAAGTGAAAGTTTATGAAATTTGACTGAGTTTCTTTTTTTTTTTTTTAAAGGTTAACATTTCAAACATCTACTTAAAATTTCTCCAGGCAAAAATTAATTCAGCCACACATTTGAAGCATAAAACTCTTGGAGCCCAACAGACAAACATGGTTTTTGAGAAAAATCCAGGATCTGCCTGTAGGTCACCCAGAAGAAACAAGGGTGGCCAACTATTCAAAAGCAGGATCAAATTAGGCTCCTCAAATTTCATGAAGATTTCAACCCAATACTCAGCTCAACTGACCAATAAAGCTTATGCGGTTTTAAATAACTACAAAGAGTAAAGAGTAATTGCACTCTCTGCCCTTATAAATCAGTACAATACTGATTTCAATGCTATCTGCAAAAATTGTGACTATACTGTTTTCAGTAAGAAAATTTTGTAAATGACCTTAAGATTAAAAAATCAAAAATTGGGGCGGCACATGTAGCTCAGTGGGTAGGGTGCTGGCCACATATGCCAAGGGTGGTAGGTTCGAACCTGGCTCAAGCCAGCTAAACAACAGTGACAACTGCAACAAAAAATAGCTGGGTATTGTGGCAGGCACCTATAGTCCCAACTACTTGGGAGGCTGAGGCAAGAGAATTGCTTAAGCCCAGGAGTTTGAGGTTGCTATGAGCTGGGATAGAGGGCCATAGCACTCTACCAAGGGCAACATAGTAAAACTCTGTCTCAAATTAAAAAAAAAAAAAAATGGATTTTATCTTAAAGCAAAACCATGGGATAAAATAAGCATCCATTTAAAAAAATCACATTAAAAAATCTGTGACACTAGATAATATTCACAACATATTTTCATTGATTCATTGCTATCTATTTACATTTGAATGTTAACATTTACTCCAGTACATGCTCACTACAATGATAAGAGCTAAGAACAACTAGAATTCATTTTTTTTTCCTCTTTTTGTTTGGAGATAGTCTCACTCTGTTGCCCCAGGTTCAAGTGCCCTGGGATAGGCCTAGCTCACAGCAACCTCAAACTCATAGAATCGAGGGATCCTCCTGCCTCAGCCTCCCAAGTAGCTAGGCCTACAAACGCCTGCCCCCAGCTAATGTTTCTACTTTTAGTAGAAACAGGGTCTCGCTCTTCCTCAGCCTGGTCTTGAATTCCTGAGCTCAAGGATTCCTCCTGCCTTGGCCTTACAGAGTGCTGGGATTATAGGCATGAGCCACCTCAGCCCACTAGAACTAAACACAACTAGAATTCTTGAACAAACGGCAATAAAACTTTTTGTAGCGAAACAAACCAAAAAAACGAACAACTATAGAATTTTAATGCATTGCTAAAGAAATAGTAAAACTCCTTCAAAAAACAGTGTGGTCCGTTTATAATAATATTAAACGTACATTTACCATTTGACACAGCAATTCTATTCCTAGGGACGGATTTATTTAAGAGAAATGAAAACAAACGCCTATATAAAGACTCATATAAATATTCCTAGAAACTTTATTTCTAAAAGCCAAAACCTAGAAACAGCCCAAATGTCCATCAATTGGTGAATAGATAAATTACAGAATATCATCCATACAATGGAAGATTGCTCAGCAATAAAACAGAATGAACTACCGATACACAGAAGAAGGAATCTGGAGTGAATGAACTAAATTAGGGGTTAGAACACTTCAGCCAATGGGCCAAATCCAGCCTTCTACTTATGTTTGTAATCAAAGTTTATTTGAACGGAACTAAACCCATTCAGTGAAGGGTGTGGAACCCCTTCATGCTGGAAGGCCACTTTAATTTAGCTAGAAGTAAAGAAGGACACATTCAAGAAATTTCAGTTAAATATGTTTAAAAATATATATGATTTTGTAAAAATCTACTATGCACTTGATAATTTCAAAAAATTGAAATTATTTGTCAACTTTAATACTAACTAACCTTTTATGACTTTGTTGTGTCTGAAAGCGTTTGAGTATTTGCGGCACAGAGACCTGCACTTTCAGTTGACCTCTAGATAGGTATCAGTCATTTGTGACCTTCAGAGCATCTGAACAGAGCATCTGTTGGGTAGGAAAATGTAGATTTGCAGCCATAAGTGGTGGAAAAGCAAGAAGGCATGTTTCAGGCATGTTTCCGCAGGCATGGGCACTCTACTACATTTTTCCATATTTCAGCTGGATCTTTCTTAGTATCAAACAATAACTTTAGAATGTCATCTACTGAGGCTCAATCAATTCCATCTATAGTTCTTTATGTGCCTTGGTTATGTCAAGGAGGTGAGGCTGAAATGCACAGAGTATTATCTTATGATTCTCAAAGTCAGTAAAACTTTCCCTGTATTCTCCAATTAATAGGTCTACGAGAGCTGTATATTCTTCTAATGATTTGCATATATAATCCTGTTCATCAATGACCTTTGCTAACTGAGAAAAGTGTTCATGCAAAATTTCCTTTGGAAAAAGAAGAGTTTTTAAAAAAGATAACTTTTCTTTCTTTTTTTTTTTTTTTTTTTCGAGACGGAGCCACAAGCTATCCCCCAGGGTAGAGTGCCATGGCATCACAGCTCATAGCAACCTCCAACTCCTGGGCTCAAGCGAGTCTCCTGCCTCTGCCTCCCAAGTAGCTGGGACCAAAGGTCCTTGCCACAACGCCCGGCCATTTTTTGGTTGCAGCCATCATTGTTGTTTGGCTGGCCCGGGCTGGGGATTCGAACCCGCCACCTTAGGTGTACGTGGCTGGCGCCTTAGCAGATTGAACCACAGGCACTGAGTCATAACTTTTCTTTTGAAATGCTTGCATTTTTTTTTTTTGCCACATATCGTATCTAGACTTAGTTTGACCTTGCAAAAAGTCCAGTCATTTCTCTTTTTTAATTTTTTATTAAATCATAACTGTACATTGATGCATTTATGGGTTCAGGGTACTGCTTTGATATACAATGTGAAATGCTTGCAATAAACTAAGTAACAATCCATCACAATCATACTCATTTCTTAATAGTTTTGAAATGTACCATTGCATCAAGCACATTAGGTGAGGCCCCCCAAATACCCTCCCTCCTCCCATGGCCCCCCTTCACTCCCCTCTCTCTCCTCTTCCCTTCTACTTTCTGGACTATAGTTAAAGTCCAGTCATTTCTATTTGACATGATATCACACAGAAATGCTGCATTCCTATAATAATCTTCTTTCAATAATTCCCATTGTTGATTATTTTCTTCATAAAATTCAGCTGTCTGTTCTCACAGAGATAAATTTTTGGCTAACAGTTATTCCTGCAATAGCCAATGCTCTTTAGAATGATCTGGCAAACCCTCACTGAATACCTCATTGTTCAACTTAAGCATGTTCTGAAACTGACAATGTCATGTTGCATTTGCACAAATATAGTTAAAAATACTTATAACTTGTGGCAAAGTATTACTTAAAATAGTAGCTTTAGCACAGAAATTTTTATGATGCAGGATTTTATTTTTAGATATAAGGAAAAGAAATGAGAGTGTCTGGATGTTATTATTTTTTTTTAATCTGTACAATAAACCTTTCATGTTTTCCTGCCACAGAAGGTGCACCGTCTATACTACATTCACTAAATCAAATTCAGTTCAACTTCATGACATTTGTTTCAAAAAGTGTTGAAGGTATCTATTTTCCATATTCTGTTTAAAAGTGTCCAAAGCAAGTAACTCTTCCAAGCAAAGAAAATCTTCTGTAATGATTCGAATGAGGTATAAACTTATGTTACTTATGCACCAAGTCAAATATATATTTTCCTTTTAAGTATTGCATGAAGTTTTTCTTTTAAGTTGAAGGCTAATTCATGCTGTTGATCAGTTATGGTTACTCTTGAAAGAGGCAGTTGTTCGTACTTTGAAACATGATCAGGGTCTGAGCATCCTACAACCTTCACAGAGCATTCTTTTACAATTTCTGCATCACCGGATGGCTTCCCTTTTTATCCAGCGTATATAAACCACTTTATAAGTAGCTCAATGGCATTATTTCCGGGTTTTATTTGTTGCTTGAAAGAATTGCCTTTGCTTTTATTTTTCATCTTTTAATTTCTGTATTACAACCGTTTGTGCTTCTCCCTCTAATTAAAAATACAGTAGAACCTCCATAGTTGACCACCTCCCGAAGTTGACATAATTTTCATAGACAGGACATACACCACAGTCGAAATCAGTGCAGCAGACCCAGTTCCTTATGTTTGCCACCTCTGTATGTTGACCAGTTTGTTACAGTCCCTTGGATAGTCAACTTACAGAGCTTCTACTGTGTTGTAATGCTCATGAGCATTGGATTTCTTTGATGTTAATACTGCACTATCACAAAGCAAGCAAATCATCTTATCTTTAGCAGAAACAAGATAATATTTCAACTTCCAATCTCTTTAAATAATCTGTTTTTTTTTTCCTTCAGTGTTCTCTTGGTCTTCTTCAACATGATGAGCTGTTAAGCAGACAGAATTAAAAAATACCATGCATGTGCACCTATTCACAAATTTCACTTCAGATTGAAACACAGTCAAAAGCTAACACCCCCATAAACTCAGTAATGGCACCAGTCAGGCAGGGAAAGTTAGAACTAAATCATGAATGTAGCAGCTTACTTATGGCTTACTAATGTTCTATTTGTACTGGTCAATTTTGCAGAATTACTTCATTGAAACTTATTTTATCCTTTGGTATTTTAAATACATTCATTTTAAAAATAAAATGAAATGAAGTATAAAACATGAAAGAAAATGCATTAATACAAATAATCTGTTCTATAAAATTTCAATTCAGTTAAAAGGCTGTACTTAAGGACTTAGAAGGCCACAAGTTCCCCCACTCCTGTCTTAAACCTTTCCCACTTCAAACAGAGTTGAGCAGGTAGTTCCAACCAGGATCATGCAGACTACAGTCCTAATATAATTGCTATCTGAGTCTTTGCAGAAAAACTTTGCTAATCATTATGCTGAGTAAAAGGAGCCAGATATAAAAGACCACATACTGTATGATTCCATTTACAGAAAATTCTAGAAGAGATGAACTGTATAAATAGAAAGCACATAGGCATTGCCAGAGGAGACAGGGGTAGAGTTTGACTACAAAAAGACATAGGAGAACTTTTTAGGAGATGAAAATAGTCTGTTTCTTGACTGTGACTACATATATACTACAAACTCCTGCCAAAACATAGTCCACTACTATAATACTCACTGACTGAAAGTTAATTGATTTTATTGTACTTCAATAGAAATATATATGTGATGTACAGGGTGGCCATAAAGTTCACATGCAATCTAAAATAGAGTGCAATTTAAAATAGTATGCAATTAAAAATTGTACATGAACTTCATGGCCACCCTGTGTATTAATTAGTATGTAGACATAATGCCTTCAGCCAGGTATTACCTCCTGCCAGACAATCTTCTGGGTACCAAGGACATGACATTGAACAAAAAAGACCAAGTCTCTACCCAGATGGTGCAGCTATGGGAGGTTCTCATGGTCTACAGCAGTGGACATTCAGCATGGGTAACCCTGTGTGGTAAGCCACTAGGCGTTTAAGACTTGGTTGGACCCACAGCAGAGCTTAGCTCAGGCTAACACAGCGCTCACTTCTGAGTCCATGTCTTTCTCCAGACAACGTCTCCAGGCAATCTCATACTACCCCATAGATACACACACTTTAAATGCACACCCCAAGCCCAAGCCTATTTCCCTCTTTTCCTTCCTTCCACCCTTCCTTCCTCAAATACCCAAGTGTCTATTTGACATGGCTACTAGGTATCACACAAGCGTCTCAAACTCAACATACCTAAAACTGAACTCTTTCCCCCCAAAGCTATTCCTCCTTCAGATTCCTCACATTATACGGGGCCGGCACCCTACTCCTTTGAGCCACAGGCACCACTCTACTTCTTTGCTCTTATAAATATAAAATGAGACTTCAGAGATACTCAGGAGACTCTCCTATGGTTGAGCATCTAATATGTATCCTGCCAAATATAATACTAAATCTACCCCGTTTCAGAGAATTAAGAGACAATGTTGAAACACTTATTCCTAAATTAAGGATTTCCTGAAGAGTTTCATTCACACTTAATCATTTTTGCTTTCACATAAATGTTAATCCAATTGGAGAAAGAGACTTTATTCTTTTTTGCTTTCTTCTAAAAACTTTATCGTAGTAAAGAACTTGTGGTTCTTTAAAGCCTGCTTTGATGCTTTAATTCTGGTATTTTTTCTTTTTGGAGTACTTATCTTTTGTAATTAAGAAAAGAAAAATTCAAGTCAAACAAAATTTCTTCCCCTTCTCATTCTTACCATCTTAAGATTTGGCAAGTTTTTCTTGAAAGAAGGTAACAAACTAGAGTCCGTTTTTGGACCCATCCTGTTTTTCAGGTGCCAAAGACATCAGGACATTTGCTTTTCTATTCCCATTCATGGAAAAAACACACAAAAAGTGAATCCCATGGAAATGGGTCAGAAGCATCTCCTTAGTGAAGCTCAGCCTGGTTTTTTATAAACTGCTTGTGTCACAGTGCTTGGAACCTGTTAAAGATTATCTCTGGATGGTGTCCAAAATATCGTTATATTTGACAGTTGTGAATGACTGTCATAACTTAAAAGGTGAGAACTGAGAGTGGGTTTTTTAGATTTTATCAAACAAAATGCTCTTCACTCCCACAGGTTTTCAGCTGCGCCTGCCTAGAATGGGAGAGCAATCGCACTTCTCCTGTCTGTTCCCGTCGACTGGAAAACATATCCACTCATTCTGAAAGCACTTTTCATACCAGGCTATATTTCCACTTTGTGTTTTAAGTTCTATGATGTGATTCTAAATTCTCACAGTATACTCAAAGGCTGTGAAACTTCACAGAGAAAGGGTCTTTCAAAGGACACCTAAAAATCAAAGAAGTAGTTCTGGTGAGCATTGATTAATGCCCAGGGTTCCTGCAGGGGACCCAGCCAAAGGGTGGACAAAGGAGAGTGAAGCCAGGCACTTCAGAGCGCCACAGGGTCGAAGCTCCACCCAAGCTCCCTGTGAAAGGCGCCAGCCAGCACCGCAGAGGCCACAGGATGGAAAGGGCGACAGGACACCTGCCCAGCAGTGTCCTTGAAAAAGCTCTCCTATCAGAGAAAAGCAGAGAGAAGCTCTCTCATCAGAAAAAAGCAGATGAGAAGCCATTCCAGCAGGATGGCCCATGTGCTGGTTTTCAAACACCATCTACTCATCTCCATCATTCTCTCTTACAACCAAAACCTTGATCTCAGCCATCACAAAAGTTCAAACCCTGGGTGAAGACATAGGAAAAAGCGTGGCTTTTGAGGTAGCATGGAGAGTTTAAGAACTAACCTATGAATTAATCAATGCAGACCATCTGAAAAGTTGTCTTTTCCTCAATAGTAAAGTTTTTTCTCTCAGTTACTCAAACAGCCATTCCAACTCAACACTTATCTTCTCCTGGGTAGACAGAAGCATAGCAAAATATCACCATAAGCACCATTCTGCCTCTTGTGTTGTAGTAATATCAAATATGTGCAGTGACATTTTTAGCATCACAAGTATAAAAATGTACCATGGTTAATATACTAAAGATTATAACCACTAGGGTGGTAAGAAAACATCTGAAAGATGAATCACCAAACTAAGATGTCATTTCCATACATCATTTACAGGAACTCCACCAAGGAGGTTCCCAAATTCATTAAAATGATCCATATGTTGTTGCCAGATTCTAAACAGAAATGCATCATATTCAGCAGGGCTAAAGGATGAGAAGAACTGAGAAATAGTGCCCTTACTTTTTATGCTCAGTTTTCATAGCTGTGTTATTGTCCTACAGACAAAAGAACTATAGCCATATCCTTTAGGTGGTCTCAATGGAATGACCATCATATTTGTTCTTCAGAGCTAAATTATGTTACATAAAATAAAAAGGAACATTGTTAGTCATAATCACTTCATATCAGACCTCACTGCTATTTCTCAAATATTAAAAACAAACAAACCATAACTTTTGACATTGTTATCATTTTATCACACCTAAAGTCTCTGTGAGAGGTAGGTCAGCAAATATTGCTCTATGATCATTTTACAAATAGAGGACTGAAGCATAGGAGGTAAGACTCAGTTCAAAATGAGATTAATCCAATCCCTAACACCTAGAGTTTAGAAAGGCAGCACAAGCAAGATAAAGTTATTGCTATATTTTGGTTTATTTGACCTTCCATTTCATGTTGGCACATGACCCCCCGATGTTGAAGGTGGGGCTTACTGAGACTACTTTGGGTTGGTCATGGGAGTGGATCCCTCATGAAAAGATTGATGTCCATCCTAGAGAGCACAGTGACTATGTTCTCACTCTACTAGTTGCTGCAAGAGCTGGTTGTTAAAAAGAGCCTGGCACTTCTGCTCTTGCTTCTTCTCTTGCCACGTGATCTCTGCATATGCTGAATCCCCTTCACCTTCTGCCACGAGTGGAAGCAGCCTACAGCTTAAACCAGAGGCCCAATATTCCAGCCAGCAGAATCCTGAGTTAAATAAACCCTTTTACTTTATAAATTATCTAGCCTCAGGTATTCCTTTATAGCAACACAAACAGATGGAGACAGTTATGGAATCACACATGAATCATTTACATTTGGCTAAGTTATATGTTTCTATTTGAAGAAACAAAGTCAGACTGAGAATTTCCTGCTCACACACTAATGAGCCTTTAGCACGGAGGCGGCACAAAGCTGGTTCATTCCTCTGTAACCTCCCCCGATAGCATCATCCCCTAATATGATGCAAAGAGTCAAGCCACATTTAATGACAGCATTCTCCAAATTCCCCTAAGGCAGAAAGGAAAATTCTTCATGCATTTCACAAATGCAATAGAACCTTCATAGTTGAAGACCTCCCTACGTTGACCTCCTCTTTAAGTCAACCTAATTTTTCTAGATTCAACATGCACCACATGTAAATATGAGTACTATAGGCCT
>CAUYQV010138903.1:0-12667 GCA_963574575.1 Galagoides demidoff
CAAACATCTTTCCAAAGATTACCCCTTTTTTTAAAGATGAAGAAATAGGCCCAGAGAAATTCAATCACTTGCTCTAGGGCATATGTTTGGTTAGTGGCAAAGGCAGGATTTGAACTTAGTTTTAAGGCCTGAGCTCTCTCCAAGGTGGATTCTGTTAATATTTTACCAGAACAATGTAAAATGTAATAGTCACTCAACCAAGGAAAGTTGTGTAGGGGATTAAATCCAGGAGAGCAACGTTATAGATTCAATTAACTTGTCTCTTCATCCTGAGTAAGGGAACAGCTTCATAGAGGTCAGGCCAAGAAGAAGTAGATTTAAATGGCTAAGTGATGGATTTTAGGTTAGAAACCACACAGTGAAGAATTTTAGTGGTTATTTAGTAAAAAAATAAAATTAGTAATTATTAAATCTGGAATTTTTTTTAACATTATGCTCACTGGAATAATAAATTCTTGCCAGTATGAATAGGAGAAAACAAAAAAGATTATGAAGATTTTAAAGGTGCTGACCATTTCTTGGAGAGGGAAGGTAAGGGCTGGTGTTAGAATCCTTTAAAGCCCCTGAGGGTATTTTGCTTTCTGGAGTCATTGTTTAGTTTATATTTCAGAAAAATAGTAAGGGCAGTTGCTGTGTCTTTTAGGCTCTTTTCCTTGATAGTATGGAATAGAAAAATTTAAGGAAGGAACAGCTTGTTATCAAATGCCCTGTGTGCCATTTACTGTTTGAAAATGACGTTAGCATTTGAGGTTTCGTGGACTGTGGAATCTTCTTATTAACCACTTTTAAAACTCTGAGATATTCATTTAAGTTCTGAGGAATGAATTGGAAAGTTATATTGCTTCAGAAGGCCCATTTCTGGAGTAAAAGTCTAATTTGTATGCTGAAGGGCTGAGTTTATGGATATGATTATAAATTGCCTTAGTGTATTTCCAACTCAGCCCTTTCCTATACAGAAAACCAGTCAATTTGAACATATTAACTTGTGAGATAATGAATAAGGAATACTTCCTTCAATATTAAATTAAGACTAGTTGTAACTGTGTTGATTTTTTTTTTTTTTGCAGTTTTTGGCCAGGGCTGGGTTTGAACCCGCCACCTCTGGCATATGGGGCCAGCGCCCTACTCCTTTGAGCCACAGGCGCTGCCCCAACAGTGTTGATTTTTTAAAAAAGAAATCAATCACGTTCCTTTCTGGGGAATCAAATATTCATTTGCAATAGAAACATGTTTATTGAATTCCAGTTTATTTTATTTTTTATTTTTTTTGAGACAGAGTCTCACTATGTCACCCTCACTAGCATGCTGTGGTATCACAGCTCACAGCAAGCTCAAACTTTTGAGTTTCAGTGATATTCTTGCCTCCCAAGTAGCTGGGACTACAGGCGCCTGCCATAACACCTGGCTATTTTTTGGTTGCAGTTGTCATTGTTGTTTAGCAGGCCTGGGCTGGGCTTGAACCTGGCAGCTTTGGTGTATGTGGTGGCCAGTGCCCTACTTACTGAGCTATGGGCTCCAAGCCTTGAATTCCAATTTAAATGAGGTTCAGGGAGACTGAAATAGGACAGTAGCAATTTAGAGAGTGATCATTCTAAAATTCTACGCAGTGTGTTTGTGGCTCTCCTTTTCAACCTTCTTGAGAAACACAGCTAAACACATTGGTTTAATCTTTTCAAATGAATTAGCTATATTCCAGAAAGTTTCCTTCAGGTTGAACTAATGTCACTGATTAGAAGATCTCTCACCCTCTCAACCCCAGTTCTCCTAATATGGCACCAGTGAATTCACCAGGCTCTTTCTTGTTTCTACTTTGCTGACCAGTAGGTGGCATTGTTTGTCTTGACTGTTACCTTAAGTCTGCTTTCTTCCTCTGTGAACCTGAGTAGCCAGTCAGGTATTTGTTTTATTCTTATTGTATCCATTTGATTTGTGCAGTCTGATTTTTGTGTTCATCTGTGATCACAGTAAGGAGAGCCCCATGTCAGCTAAAGTGTCTCTGATACCCAGATAGCTTCTTTTCCCACACTCAGGGATTATATCGTGGAGTCCCAGAGGGTATTCATAGCTAGTGACTAATTCTATCAAAACAACCAAGGTTCCTCTGGACCTGAGAGGTGAAGAAATGACTGAGCATTGAAGTACTGCAGAGGTGATTATGGTTAATATCCTGTGACAGTTATAGATGACTTTCTACCAAGCATAAAATTAAATAAGTACATTAAAGATTTAAACCCTATGCGTGATTTCAAACCTTTAAAATGAGGTTCAAAAAACAGTTGTTGTGAATTAAATTGTTCTTTGCTTGGATAAATGAAACAAGTTGAACTTCTTAATATTGTGTAGATAATTCCACATAAGAAAAGACTTCATTTCCACTGAGATAGAATTATGCCAGACATTGATTCATATATCACTGTTTTAACAGCTGCCAGTTGAAGTGTTTCTTCTTTCTGATGTTTTTCACATTTAAGTAATTCCCCAATATTTTTGAGCGATAATGTTGTGAAAACTTTCCTCTTATTTAGTGTGCTTTAGCTCTGTTATCACCATATGTTACTTGGGAGACTCATTAACTAGAGTTAAATGACATCTGTTAGAATCAAGAGTTTTAAAAGTTGGAATATTAATAGTTTCCTGTAATTATAAAAAATATAGAACTGCTTCCCTAAAAGACCATAATTGCCTGTTTTTGGTCCAGGGTGTTTATGAGTGATTTCCTGCTGCTGTATGATTTAGAGTTGCCCTGACAGAAAGAAGCAGGTGCATTGGAATTCAACACCTCCCATTCAGAATCTTATCTCTGGGATAGCAGAGACGTAAAAGCAAAGAGAAGTTGAAAAGAATCAGTGGCTTCTCTAGAATTTCCCATTGTTAACCCTCCTGAAAAGTGGTGTTGCATGTATTATTTTATTTACTTATCTATTTATGTTTACATTATCTTAACTATCTACCTATTATTTAATTTTTGGATTATCTTATTTTAAATGTCTGTATTCTTCACTTTGCTTTGATAATAAGGATTTCATAATGTTTGGAGCTTAGTACTTGGTTCCAGGAGTAGCATAGACAATTAGGGGGTGAATATCACACTTTAAACACTTTAAATCATTGTCAGATTTATTAACATAAATGATTTGTGGCTCATTTTTACGCCAACATTTGTTTTCTCTGTCCACAGTGTTTCATTAGGGATAGCATGTTCTTCCTAATTGGAACCAAATATCCCAACCAAACACTAGGTGTAGACTGTAGTAGACTGAGAGAGAGCATGTTCTCCTGATGGACAGTCGTGGGGACCTCCCTATGTGCCCCCTTTCTCTTCCTTTCCGTTTTCTCCCTTCTCTCCCCTTCCTTTCCCCCATTTCCCTTCCTTTCCCTTCCCTTCCCGACAGAATCTTGCTCTGTTGCCCAGGCTGGAGAGCAGCAGCCTCATCATAGCTTGCCATAGCCTTGAACTTCTGGGCCCAAGTGACCCTCCCACCTCAGTCCCCTTAGTAGTTAGGACTACGGTGCCAACACGCCTGAGTAATTTTTAAATTGTTTATAGGGACAGGGTCCAGTTCAGGCTGGTTTTCCACTTCTGGGCTCAAGTGACCCTCCTGCCTTGGCCTCCAAAGTGCTGGGATTATAGCCATGAGCCACCGTGCCTGTCTCATTTTCTATGGGTCTGGAGGATTGTGACTCATCTTTTTGAGGTCATGAACAATCTCCACTGTGAATATCGTTGCCCTTGAGAGGGTGTGCCTCCCTGATGGGCTTGATTGTTCCTAAGGCCTATAAAGTGAATTTTTTATAAACTACAGTATTTTGTTAGTCAGGATTCACTTAAGAGAACAGAATCTGTTCTTTTTAAGCAGAAAGGGATTTAGTATAGGTTATTAAAAAGGCTCAAGATTGTTTGAAAGACTTCATAAAAGACTCTCAGGTGGGGAGCAGGATACTAGAATGAATTTCCAAAGTCTTACTGCCCAATTTGGCTGCCAAAATTGCTTCTGCTAAATTGGTACTAATTCATAGACACTCCTTGTCTATGTCCCAGGGTGATCAATGCCTCATGCCCTGTCTCGCTCATGATTAACTTGGTTTCGAATTCAGGTGTTGAGCGCACATGATTGGCAGAATTAAATTGTATTTAGGACCCACAGCTGCAAGGAAACATGGGAAAGGCCAGACTGTTTTTTTGCCATGATGAGTGGTAAGGAGATAGGCAGAACATGTGTATAGATATTTCCTTTATTTATGTTGCCATGCTTCTAAATGAATATGAACTAGCTAACATCTTTTGTTGAGGCTTATGTGAAAGTTGGCAGAGATAACTATTGGATATGGGATAGAACAATACCACTCAAGCAGACACCATTGTCTTTTTTTTTTTTTTTTTTATCTTTTTTTGAGACAGAGTCTCACCCTGTCACCCTGGATAGAGTGTTGTGGCATCACCACAGCTTAAAGCAACCTGAAACTCTGGTGCTCAAATAATCCTCTTGCCTCAGCCTCCTGAGTAGCTGAGATTATAGGTGTCCACCACAATACCTGACTATTTTTAGAGATGGGGTCTGGCTCTTGCTCAGGCTAATCTTGAACTCCTGACCTCAAGCAATTGACCTGCCTTGGCCTCCCAGAGTACTAGGATTATGGGTGTCACCATTATCTTAAGACAACATCATCTAATTCCTGATACCATTGTCTTAAGACAAAATCATCTAATTAGATGATTTTATTTTGGAAGACATGTAGTATAAGTGAATTTCAAAGACTAATTATTGAGTTTTATGGCATGAGATAACTTGGTTGCACACTCCTCTCTTTGCATTTCTCTGTTTGGTGGTGAGGCACATGTCAAGTCTTGTTAGCTTAGAACTCAGTGACTGGGCAACTACCTCCTGTGTTTTTGTTTCATTTGTATTTTACCTGCCTTATTGGGGAACTGAAGTGTTTTAGCTTTCTTACTTTTCTTATTATTTTATTTATTTATTTATTTTTTGTTGGGGGATTCATTGAGGGTAGAAGAACCAGGTTACATTGATTATGTTTGTTAGGTAAAGTCTCTCTTATAATTGTGTCCTTCCCCCGAAAGGTTTTCTTACTTTTCTTAAAGAAATTTTTTTGTTCCTATACAAATAGTTGTTGACTTGAGATGACTATATTGGGCTAACTTCACTATTACAGAATTTCTCAATGCAAAAGAAGTAGACAAGTCATATTAAAGAACTAATGGGCCAAGCAAGATGGCAGACTAGAAGGATCTCCAGGCTGGCCTCTCCCAACAAGATAGTGTAAAGAGCAATAACCCAACAGTATTTGGCTGGGGAAACCTACCTAGATTGTTCCCTTGTGGACACAGCCAGAAGGTGGTGGAGTACAGGAGACAGTGGGATGTCTGGAGCTGTGGAGGTTGACACTGAAGGCAATCCGGTGACCAGCTGACTGGCCCTGCCATGAAGGTGGGAGACTTCTGTAGTTTGTGGATTTCAGGGGAAGCTGTGCATTGGAACCACTGTAGAAAGACTAGACTAGTGGTGGGACTCAAATAGGACACGCTCACCAGGTTTGAATACTAGGTGAAAGGGATTTCCCTTCTGCTTGTGGGTTTCCTGGGCACCATCGTGGGAACATCCTGGCTGGTAGGTGGGGCTCCTTGGGGGAAGGCATATCTGCAGGAGCCTAGTACATGACTGGCCCTGGCATCCCCTCCTGTGGCAAGTTGAGTGGCTCCTGTACACCCACCCCCTGGGAATTATTGTCAGGGGGCATTGTGAGACTTGCCTCCCAAGGACTCTGGAGAGCATTAAGGCTCCAACCCAGCTGAGACTGAAAGCTGAGTAAAGAATTAGGCCCCCACTAAGTAAGGATAAAAGGACCCCTTCTCCTAGGCAACTAGAGAGTGGTTTCCAGATTATGTTCTCCATCTCCTATCACCACAGCACCACTTTGTGTCCTGGCAACATATTGCAATACATATATTTTTGCTAATATTGTCCCCTTCTACAATCTTTTTATTTTTGTATATATTTTTTAATTTTTTTTTATGTTTTAACATGTTTTTTTCTTTTCTGTTTTTGGTTGTTGAGGTGACAGTTGTTATGGTTATTTGATTTTTTTCTCTTATTTGTTTTGTTTTATGCTACTTTGGTTGGTTGTATTCTTGATCCCCATGTTTACTTTCTTCAAGAGCAAGGGCTCCTGTATTTTTGTTACCAATTCTCAACCCCATTTATTCTCTCCCTCTCATTTTCCTCTCCCCTTTTAGTCTCTTTGTGTACTTGTCTACTTATCTCTTCTTTCCCACATAAACTTCTCATATGACTCCTAAGATATTCCATTTGTTTTGTTGTTTGTGTGTTTCTTTCTAGTATATTCTTTCTTCTTTATTTGAAATAACTATGTTTTAAACTTTCTATACACACACATATATATGTATTATATATATATTTTACTTTTCTCTTTCTTTTTTCTGAGAGCTTATTGGTCTCAGTATTGATCTCGAAAGGAAGTCACAGCACAGGTCTGCCTCAGGAGGTCATTAGATCACAGTTTAGGGAGCCTTTCTATCTTTGACCTCTGAAAAGACAGCATTGGCAAGTCTACGCTGCTGAAGTTTTCTTTTTTTTTTTCCTTATTTTTTTCAATTTTTATTTTTCTTCTTTTTTTCTCTTCCTATATTTGATAGAGGTAGGGTCTTGCTTTCCTTGGGCTGGTAAGGAGCTCCTGATAGGGAGGCACCTACCCAGTCCAAATCTCCTTAATCCTTATATTGCAGTTGTGGCCATGGCACTCTATCAAACATGTTCATTTCTCCTGCATTCTCAATCTCTCTTTCTGTCCTCCTTCTCTCCTGTTCTTAAATTCTTTTCTTTCACTCCCTTCCTTTTCTTCTTCTTTTTTGTTCTTTCTTTCTTTTCCTCTTCTTCCTCCATTCTAGCTCTTTACCCTTCTCTTCTTTTTGGCTTTATCCCTAGAGGTCACTTCAATATCTGAGCTCTGAGACAAGATAATTTAAATCAAAGTAGGAAGTGAGATGGAAAAGTAGGACAAGGAGGTGAACAGAAAGAAAACACACACGTGAAGGAACCAATTGAAAAATTCTGGCATTATGAAAAAGCAAAACAGACCACTCCCCCAAGAGACCATGAGGCTACTACTGTAGAGGATCTTACCTATAAAGAATTAATGGAATTGTCAGAAAAGGAATTTAAAATACGGATGATAAAGACAATTAAGAGAATGGATGAGAAAGTAGAAAAATAGAACCAAAGATGGAGGAGAAACATGAAGAATATAGAAAGAATATAGCGGAGCTTAAGGAAATGAAGGAGACAATTAGGGCATGTAAAGATGCAGTACAAAATATCAAAAATAGATTATACCATGGAAAGGAAAGAATCTCAGATGTAGAAGATACAGTTCATGAGTTAACCCAGGTAGATCAAGAGGTAGAAAAGAAGAAAGAAAGCAGAACACTTGCTCAGAGAACTACAGGACTTCACAAATCATTCAAACTTATGAATAATAGGGATTCCTAAAGGGGAAGAAAGAATATCCCAAAGGACTGTAAGCCCTACCAGAGAATATTATAAATAAAAACTTCCCAAGTTTCGCTAAAGTTTCTAATACACTCCTTTTAGAGAGATATTGAACCTCGAGTCATCTCAACTATAACAGAGCCTCTCTAAGACACATTGTAATGAACCTGTCCAGAGTCAAGACAGAAAAGAAAATACTACACATAGTCATGAATAAGGGCCAACTGATTTACAGGGGCAGAGCCATTAGGGTGACCACAGACTTTTCAGCTGAAACGTTCCAAGCCAAAAGAGAATGGCAATCCATGTTTAATGTTCTTAAACAAAACAATTTTTAACCTAGAATTCTGTATCCTGCTAAGCCAAGCTTCAAAATTGATGGAGAAATCAAATCTTTTGTGGACATGCAAACCTTGTGGAACTGTACATTGGTTTGCATTTTCTAGACTTTTATATAAATGGAATCATATAGTATATGTACTTTTTTCTGGACTGACTATTATTATACAAGGTAATTATTTTGAGATCATCCACATTATTGTGTGTATCGATAGTTTATTTTTTTTAGTACTGAGTAGTATTCCATTGCATGATTATTTCATATTTTGTTTATTCCTTCACCTGTTGGCAAGCATTTGGGTTATTTCAGATATTGGCTACTTACAAGTAAAAGTATAATGAACTTTTGTGTTCACTATAATGTGTACAAATCTTTGTACATATGGACATAGACTTTCATTTCTCTTGAGTGGATAACTTGGAGTGGAATGGCCTAATCATATGTCAGGTGTATACTTCACCTTTGTGAAAATACCAAGCTGTTTTCCAAAGTGATTGCACTATTTACAAACACCAGTATAGTCTATAAGAGCTTCTGTTCCTTCATATACTTACTATTTCTTGGTTTGTTCAGTCTTTTAATTTTTAGCTATTCAAGTGTAGTAGTATTTTACTGTCATTTTTAACTTGTATTCTCTAATGACTAATAATGTTGAACATTTTTCCATTGCTTATTTGTTATTCATATATCTTCTTTGGTGAAGTTTCTGTTAAAATATATTGCCCCTTGTATTTCTGTAGGCCATTTTCCTCCCTCCCTCTGTCTTTACCTTCCTTCTTCCTTTGTTGAGAGATGAGATTTCGCTGTGTTGCCCAGGCTGATCTCAACGTTCTGAGCTCAAAAGATCTTTCAACCTCAGCCTCCTGAGTAGCTGAGATTATAGGCAAGGGATCCAGGCTTCCTTTTCTTATTATTGAGTTTTTAGAGTTTTTATATATTACAGATTACAGGACTTTATCAGAGCTATGATTTCCAAATGTTTTCTCTCAACATCTTCTTTGATCTGTGGGTTATTTGAAAGTGTATTGTGTAGTTTTCAAATATTTAGGGATTTTCCAGCTATCTTTCTGTTACTAATTTTTATGTGTAATTTAATCCCTCTGTGGTCAGAAAATATACTTTGTATGACTTTAACTCTGGACTTAATGGTCCAGAATACAGGTCAAACCTTGATACTTTGCACTTGTGTTTTCTGCTGTTTGGGTGATATGACCTCTAAATATCCATTAGGGCAAATTGGCTGGTAGCTGTATTAATTTCCTAGGGCTATTGTAACAAGTTGCCATGAACTATGTGACTTAAACAATAGAAATTTATCACAGATCTGGAGGCTAGAGTTTCAAAATAAACATCAGGGCAGGGTGATGCTCTTTCTGAAGACTCCAGGGGAGGAGCTTTCTTTGCCTTTTCTCAGCATCTGGTGGTTGCTGGCAAATCCTTAGCCTGAAGATTCTCAGTCCAATTTCTGTCTCCTTAATCACACAGAATTTTTACTGTTTGTGTCCACAGTTCCCTCTTCTTATAAGGACAGCAGAGATTACATCAGGACTCCTCTTAATCCAAGATGACCTCATGCTAACTTTGTTACATCCACAAAGAATCTACTTCCAAAAAAGGATCACATTTACAGGTACCAGGAATTCTGAGTGTATCTTTTTGGCACAATTCAACTCGCAGTAATAGTGTTTCTTAAGTCTTCCATATTGTCAGTTATTTTTCTGTGTACTTGTTTTGTACAGTTGTGCAGAGAGAAATATTGAAAACTGTGATTCATGGATCTATTTATTTTTCTTTATAGTTTTATCAGTTTCTTCCATGAGTTGTGCTCAATTATTAAGGTGTATAAACTTTGATGATTATTATGTCTTTTTTTTTTTTTTTTTTTGCAGTTTTTGACCAGGGCTGGGTTTGAACCTGCCACCTCTGGCATATGGGGCTGGCGCCCTACTCCTTTGAGCCAGAGGTGCCACTGATTATTATGTCTTTTGAGGAACTGATCCATTTATCATTATGCAATGAACATTTTTTTCCCTGGTAAATTCTTTGCTCTGAATTATACATTGTTTTTTGTTAACACAGCTGCCGTAGCTTTTTTTGATTAGTATTAATGTTTTATACTTTCTCCTGTCCTTTTATATGTAACCCATTCATGTCTTTATATTTAAGATGATGTCCTAGCAGCTAGTATATGATTGGATCTTGCTTTTTCCTTCTCTCTCTCTCTCTCTCTCTTTTTTTTGTAACAGAGTTTTACTCTGTTGCCGTGGCTACAGTGCAGTGGCACCATAATAGCTCATAGCAACCTCAAACTCCTGGACTCAAGTGATCCTCTTGCCTCAGCATCCTGAGTAGCTCGGACTATAGGCACCTGCCATAATACCTAGGTAATTTTTCTATTTTTAGTAGAGATGGGGGTTTTCACTCTCACTCAGTCTGGTCTCTGACTCCTGAGCTCAAGCCTTGGCCTCTCAGACTGTGAGGATTACAGGCACAAGCCACCACACCCAGTGGGTATGGCATTTTTTGAATGAAGAAGGACAAAAGGATCTTATGTATTTTGATCAATTTAATTCATTTAGCAAATATTTTTGAGTTCCTACTAATGGCTAAACACTGGTAGATCTTGGATAAACAGTGGTGAACAAAATAGCAAGGTTCCTAGAGTGGCCAGTTCTTCAAAGGAAAAGAGAAGGATGCCTCAGGAGACAGTAGCCTGGGAGACTAGCTTGGCATTCGATGGTTAGGAGAGGCCTCTCCTAGGAAGGGACCTGAGGGATGAGGACTTGGCCACACAGGGATATGTTGGGGAGAACGAAGCAGAGGGAGTGAAAGTTTGATATGGGAAAGTGCTGGTATGTTTGGTGAATGGAATGGTGAGTGCTGGTGGAGTGTCTGAGTGAGTGGACTTTTTATTTTAATGGCTAATGGCTTGCTATAAATCATGGGTGTCCAACCTGTGGCCTTTGGGCCACATGCTGATTATGTGAGGACTTTTTTTTCATATCTGTGGTGTCATATGTCATGAAAAGTATGCATAGACCTTTCCTTTCTTGCAAATCATCTCTCTTTCCTGTTTGTGTATTTAGTGGGCCCAAGACAACTCTTATTCTTCCAATGTGCAGGAGAGAAAAAGCAAGGTTGGACACCCCTGCATAAATCAAGGCAGGTGGTTGGGGTGGGGGAATTGGAGGAGAGGAGGTGAACCTTAGGTAATGTGAATCTAGATGAAGGAGCACAGATTTGCACACGGATAAAAACTCCAGCTCTTTTTCAAATATTATTCCCCAGCCTCATATAAATTTTGCTTATGCTATTATCTGTCATTCAAACAAGGAAATAGTCAAATACTTTTCCTAGGTAAGTAGTTGATGATAATGTGCAAGTGAAAATGCTTTCCCTGGTTAACCTTGCCCAGTTACCTGACTGTAGGAGAATATTCTGTGTTGCACAATCATTTGCAAGCTTGTCATTCTGGCCTGGGTTGTTTAATATTCACAACAACTAATGAGACAGTTTGTGTGCTTGAAAAAGCGGGGAGGGAAACGTGATTACAATTTTATAATTAACTCTTGTTTTTTTGTGGAGCTTTCTCTGTTCAAATGGTGTTGTATGTATTTAAAAACACACATCAGAGATTTTTACTTATGAAGGCCTGTTTGATTTTCCAAATTATTATGAATCTTACTACATGCTTCATTAAAGAGTTGAGCCATCTTTCAATAATAGTTACAAAATTTTGCCTTGCTACCGTGTTTCCCCGAAAAAAAAGCCTACCCAAAAAATAAGCCCAAGCAGGATTTCTATGCATTTGTTAAATATAAGCCCTACCCCCATAATAAGACCTGGTGATAGGCGTGGCTATGCAGAGTATCTACCTAGCCACGACATGCATTTTGGTGCGGAGTGGTAAGGAAGACTGGGATACCTTTTATCTGCCACAGCTCCTTTCTCTGAGCCGTTGGTACTTATGCGGGTGCGTGTGGATGTGTGGTAATGGTGGTCGCAGGCATCCTATTGGGCACATGTGAACGGCTAGGGGAAAGGAGTTCATGGATCACTAGTGCCAGCCCCACCAGCAAGGTGGGCTCTCCCTGTCAGGTTCCAGAAGAAGATGACTTAACTGCATTTGAATAAATGTAGATTGTTGTATTATACTTAATAAAAATAAGACATCCCCTGGAAATAAGCCCTAGTGTGTCTTCTTGAGAAAAAATAAATGTAGGACAGTATCTTATTTTCCGGGAAACATGATATGTTTGTCTTAACTATCATCAAATTCCTCTGACCAAAAGATTTTTTTTCTTATTTTCCAAGCTTTACACCTTTCTTAGTGTTGGTGTCTTCCTTTCTGAAGATAGGTTTCTCATTGTTTCCAGTGTGTTCAGGAGTTACACTTGGTAGAGGCCAGTTTCAGGACAACTTTAGTAGGGCTTTGGCTTGTAGTAGAAATAGCATTGACATTGGCATCGGAGTTAGATCTGGGTGTGAATCTCAGCCCTGCTATTAATAGTATATTTACTTAGCTATGTCAGCCTTGGTTAGTGACATAAATTTTATGGCTTAGTTGTCCCATCTTTAAGATGGAGACAATAATATCTTCTTCACAGTGCTGGCAGGATTGAGATGCTACATATAAAGCCCAGCGTGATGCCTGCTACCCGGTAGGTGCTCAGCTGTATGTGTGGTCATTGGCCTCTCAGATAGCATTTCTTAGAATTGTATTTCAGATAGCAGAAACAGATTGGCATTATTTTATCTTTGTCCCTTTGTGTCTAAGGATACTCAGGGACAACTTTATTTCTCA
>CAUYQV010138906.1:0-35163 GCA_963574575.1 Galagoides demidoff
GAACACTTAGAGAACTAAAAATAGACCTGCCGTTTGACCCTGCAATTCCTTTATTAGGTATATTCCCAGACAACCAAAAATCACATTACAACAAAGATATTTGTATCAGAATGTTTATTGCAGCCCAATTCATAATTGCCAGGTCGTGGAAGAAGCCCAAGTGCCCATCGATCCACAAATGGATCAACAAACTGTGGTATATGTACACCATGGAATACTATGTAGCCATAAAGAAAGATGGAGACTTTACGTCCTTCATGTTCACATGGATGGAGCTGGAGAATGTTTTTCTGAGCAAAGTATCACAAGAACGGAGGAAAAAGTATCCAATGTACACACCCCTCTTTTGAAACTAATTTATACCTTTTATATGAAAGCTATAACCTAATAATGACCTAAGAATACGGGGAGGGGAAAGGGAGAAGGGGGGGGAATGGGTGGAGGGAGGGGGATTCAAGGGTTCAACTTCTGTGGTTCATCTTACAAGGGTACAAATGAATCTTTCTATGAGTAGAATATGAACGTTTTAACACAATAACTAAGAAAATTACGTGAAGGCTATGTTTGATGGAAGTGTTTCAGATTATTTGTGAAAACACCACACTGTACCCCAGAAGTGCATTAATGTGCACAGTCACTATTCAATATATATATATATAATAAAAATAAAATAAAATACAAGCTCCACGCCAACAGCCTCACAAAAGCCTGCATTCCTCTTTCAGGTTTCTCTTATAGTTTAACTTTGAAGAGAACAAATTCATGATCCTAAATTCACTGAAACTTGGTTTAAAACATGAAGGCTGGGTCCTGTACATACTTGAGAAAATTGCAAATAATATTCCCCTGAAACTCCAGAACAGCTGATTCCTACCAACTCTGTGTGTCCATGATTGCTGAAACCACAGGAAGCATGTGTCCTATGGCGTTTAGTGGTTAAGGAAAGAAAACAAATGAGTTCAGTATGGCCACTGTGTATAGACAGGTGCCCTGATCACAGTCCACTGACACTTTCCTCAACTCAGATCTCCAAAGAGCCCCAGCTTCCTATCTGTAAGACCAGGACACTTAATCTGTCCATAAGCAGGAGAATCTCAGAACCAAGCTGATTCAAGTATAAGGGCAATATCCTTTTCCTCCATGCTGAAGAACTCTTCAGATGTTGGTATGTTGTTACCATTGTAATTTTAGGCAGGCATTTACCTATGGTTAGGTTCCTAAATCATACAGTTTCTCAGAGGCAGCCCGCAATAAAAATAGCCCTAATTAGAAATAACCTACAGTTATTCCCAGAAAGCTATGGTTATTCCCAGAGAGCTTTTCTTGGATTAGGCATGGCTCCTGAATTCAGCTAGAATGATGAATGAGATTGTTAATTGCTTATATGGATTAAAATATTATATTTATTAAAAGCCAATATTAAATTATTGGTTAAAATAGTCTTCAGAAGTTGAAATACTATAGTGGAGAAACAGGAGCGTACTCTTGTTAAATAGCAAAGGAAATAGCATGGTGCGGTCTCTATGACTAGTGAATTTTGGCTCCTGATAACAATCCAGATCCAGTCTCTAGGATCATGAAGTTGCCATATTAATGGGAATGGCTTCTACCAAGACTATGGTTACTATGCCTGGAGAAGATGAAAAATGACAGATGCACAGGGAATGTCACTTAGGATATACTGCTTTATAAGTGAATAAAAGATAACTTTTTCAGATGAGTTGACTTGCTTGACCCTAGCTTCAATGTCATTAAGGCCAAATAATCACACTACTCCCAGTCATTCAGCCATTGGTCTCCTATATAAACACATAGGGCCTATAAATCACAGTCTACATAATCTTAGATGCCTACCAAGAAATGGTACATCTACCTTCAGAGAGAGTTGGAGGTCTAGAGGTTTCTCACAAAACTAAACATACACTTACAATACAATCTGACTATTCCACTCTTTGGTATATACCCATAGGAGTTGAAAACTTGTTTCTACACAAAAGCCTGCACATAGTTATAGCTGCTTTATTTATATTTGCCAAAACTTGGAAGAAACCAGGATATATTTCAGCAGGTGAATGAATAAACAAACTGGTAATCCAAGCAATGGAGTATTTATTATTCAGTGCTGAAAAGAAATTCACTATCAAGCCATGAAAAGATCAGGAAGAACCTTAAATGCATACTAAGTGCATCACTTAAGTAAAATGTATCACTTAAGGGAAAGAAGTCAGTCTGTTGACATGGCTACATACTGCATTATTCCAACTGTAAACATTCTGGAAAATTCAAAATTGTGGAAATAGGAAAAAGATAAGTTGTGTTCAAGGGTTGCATGGGGTAGGAGGTAGATAGGTAAAACACAGAGGATTTTGGGAACAGTGAAAATATAATACTATAATGTATTCATGTCATTTTACATTTGTCAAAACACATGGAAGGTACTGTGAAACAAAAATTATTGTTAATTGCTTATATGTGATGAAAATATTCTATTTATTAAAAGCCAATATTAAATTATTGGTTAAAATAGTGTTCAGATCTCTTGGCAGATCTCAGCTGTGAAGTCTAGGAGACCATTGTTTTGAACTAAATTCCTGCATATGGCTCCCACAGATAGATTAAAAACCAAAATGAAGTCACCCATGCTCACCAAACCAAAACTGAGTTGTTATTTATACTTCTAAGAAATCAAGGGTGAAAGAGAATAGTCTAATTTCCCAAACAGGGCCGCTTTGATCTTCAATCAGCATGATAATGAAGTTTCCCCTGTTTCAATCCTTGCAACAAAGAGCAACTTGAAGTAACCTCATGTTAACCAATCAGTCATCTTTCTATTGTTCTGTCTCTCTGTCCCTGCTCTCTGCCCTCTAACAAATGTAATTTTGAAATGACAATCTGACTTTTGTTCCTTTTTTTTGTTTTCTTCAGCCCTTTCTGTTTGTAAAACCAACTCACTCTGCTCCACTCAGTATGATAGTTATTCTATTTTATAGAATAAAATGTTGCCTATAATACCAGTAAAACCAATTGATATCTTTAAACTAAATTTGTCATAATTTTATCTTTTGATAGTATAACACCAAGAGTGAGCCCTAATGTAATCAATGGAGTTTGGGTGATTACCATGAGTCAATGTAGGTTCACTGATTGTATGAAGGTTGATCATACAAAATGAGTCATTCTTGTCATACCCAACTAAAACAGAGTCAAGAGGCCTGGTGGAAAAAATTCTCAGTGCACATAATATTGCTCCAAGAATATAATTCTCTGTGAGCCTGGAAATTTATTCTGCCTTCTGTAATCTGAAACTAATTTTGTCTGATGACCACTAAAACAACCTGAACATAATTTACCTATTGCCATCACTTACCAAGCAAAACTTTCCAAATTCCCAAAACCTTATTATTGGAATGAACTTTCTCAAAGAACGACAGGTAACATTTGTGGTTTTTAAAAAATAAAACCTCTAACCTTATCTGTCTTCTCTTGGGAGTATGCACCAAGGCAATTCTTGCTTCCCAAATAAAACATTTTAACTTCAGATATTCACCTCTATACTCTGTTTTACTTTAACATCTTGGTGTCAGAAGTGAGATTCCAAAGCTGATCCAACTCAAAAAGAATCAATCATTGGCACCTGAAAATAATGTGTGAGGCAATTGCAGTGGGGACCTTTGAGCCCAACTGTTCTGCAGGTTGCCTCTATTCCCCTTGGTGAGTCTCTCTTGTCTTGAATTCTGATTCTGCTTGAGTTCTGTTTTACTTGGGATTTGGTTGGGAATGTGTGCTTCCCTCTCCTATTTAAGAAGGGTCATTCCCCTCTGGTAGGAGATCTCTTGTTTTGGGTAAGTCTGCTCCTCCTGGCAGATCTCAGTTGTGAAGTCTGGGTGAAGAGACTTTTTTTTCCTTCCAGGTAAGACCTCAGTGAATGGATCTTTTCCCTTCAGTTGGAAAAGAAAGATTATTGTCTTTCTTGGTAAGTATATATGTTATTTTCTGTTGGTGCTTGAGTTCAATTGGCTTTTGCATATTCAGTGCCCGAGTTTAACTGTTTTTGTATTTGGCATTGAGGCAGAGCCCTACACCTCATCAGGCACTTCAGGTAGTTATCTGCTTAAGCACATACTTTCTTACCCCAGTGGACTGAATATATTAAAGATGACCTTGAATTACAGTCGCCTTTCTGGGGTTTTTTTGATCTCTCTAAACTTGATCATCTAAGGAAAAAAAATTAGGAAGCTAAAGCTCTAAATCTAAACAACCTGAAATGAATGTATGTCTTAATTGGTATACTGATGCATCTAAATACAATCAAGAATACAATCAATAATCAAAATTTCCCTCAATCCAATGTGTTGTCTCTGAATTTCTATTTATTTACATCCTCTGCAATTTCCTTCCTTAGGAACTCATAGTTCTCCCTAAAGAGAACTTTTTCCTTCCTAAATTAAATATATTCCTAGGTATTTTATTTTCTTTGTTGCTATTATAAAAAGTATTGAGTCTTTGATTTGATTCTCAATCTGACTGCTCCTGACGTATAAGAATGCTATTGATTTGTATATATTGATTTTGTAACTTGAGATGCTGCTAAATTTATTTATCAATTCCAGAAGTCTCTGGACAGAATCTCTGGGTGTTTCTAGATATAAGATCATATCATCAGCAAAGAATGATAATGATAGTTTGACCCCTCTGTTCTCATTTGGATACACTTGATTTCCTTCTCCTTTGTGATTGCTCTGGGTAGGACTTCCCAACTACTTTGAATAGAAGTGTGACAGTGGGCACACTTGTCTAATTGCAGATCTAAGCAGGAATGCTTTAATTTTTCCCAACTCAATATGATGCTGGCTATGGCTTGTTGTATATTGCTTTCATAATTTTGAGGTGTGTTTTATCTATGCCTGCTTTGTTAAGAGTTCTTAACAAAAAATGGTGCCGAATTTTGGGATAGCTCTCAAACCAAAAGAAAACTCTTAAGCCACTGGATATACTTGATAGCTGTAGTATCCTGGGACAATGTTGATGTCTGGTGTTTTGAGATCAGGAAGTCAAAATTATTTCCTGTTATAATCCTGTTCATAAACAGAAAGAAAGGTAATTGATAATTGAGGCATCCTAGGTGGGGAGATTTAAAAGCAATTCTTTTAATTTAATACATGCAGCATCTTCATATTTGTCCCATATGACAGGCATGCAAGGGCTCAGTAGCCAAACATCAGTTTGGTATCCAGTCACAGCAGTATCCAGCAAGTCCAAGAAACCTTCAAAATTACTGTTTAGTTTTGTGGACACCTTGGATTACCAGAGATAAGTCAAATGTAGGTTTACTTCAGAAATCAGATGACCAAGATATTTTAACTTGGGTTTTAATTAATTACAACTTTGTTTTAGAAACTTCATGACCTTTGGTGACTAGGAATAAATAAACTGTAGGCTGCCTGTAGGCTGCTTGTTAGAGAGAACAATAAGTAGGTACAAACCTTGTGGGAAAAATAGATCTTCTAAATCATCCTTCAGAATTTAGGATCCTTTTTCTCTTGGATCAGAGTTAGTCACTTAGAAACAATGGCCAAATATTTAACTTTAGCAATTGGATCTATAGTTGACCAAGCTAAAGCCATTGCAGTTCCAGAAACTTCCCTAGATTCAGTTGATGAAGTAGTATTGGTTTGTTGGATCTGGCTAAACAAAGCAGCATTTTTGCAATTGCCAGTACTACTTGCTAAACATAGATAAATTCCTCTGAGGAAGTAGAAACACAATCATACCAGATTAAAAAAAAACAAAAAACAAAAAACAAGCTACCTATCTTCTACAAGTCTTATCGGATATGTTTGGACTTTTTGTTTTGTTTCAAAATTAGGTTCATAGTTTAGAAATATTATGCTAGATTGTTTGAATATTATTGTTAATTGTTTTATGTGTTATGATTTTTAAACTTTGTTTGTATTGCCTATCTAATCTTTGTAAGGCCAACTCTTCTACATGTGTTAGCTTAACACCTTGAGATGACTGCTGAGGCCTATGGTACTGATAAGATGGAATCAATGTTGGATTCTAAACAGACCTGCTCTGAGAAAATGTGTCCTTCTAATTTCTTTGTTACTCAAATGTGGCCCTGATCATGGGGAATCCCCATGCCTTTCCCCTGACTAGGACAAAGACAACTGCACAGTTCCATACTGGCACTGAGGGACAATAAAGCCCAACTAAGGAATGATTGACTAGTGATGCTTTCAGAGAAAAATCTTGATCAAAAGGGGGAAAGGTGAAAGTTGATCATACAAATTGTATCATTCTTCTTATATCCAACTAAACCAAATTTGAGAGGTCAGGGGGAAAAAACACTCAGGGAATGTAATATATTTGCTCTAAGAATATAATTCTCTGTGAGCCTGGCTACTAAAACCATCTGCTGTAATCATAAACTAGTTTTATCTAATGGCTACTAGAACAACCTGCTGTGACTCTAACAATAGTTTTACCCTTTGCTGTCACTTACCAATCAAAACTTGGCAGCTCCCCCCCAAAACTTACTAATGCTAATAAACTTTATCAAGAAAAATACGTAACATTTCTTTCTCTTTTTATATAAAACCTCTAAACTTCTCATTGTTCTTCAGCTAACCAAAGAAAACCTAGTCTACGTGTATGTCCTACTTCAATTCTTGCTTCCCAAATGGACCCATATCCATACTTTACTTGGCTTCAACAATTATAACAAAAATTCCATTCTGGTGGGGGATGTTGATAAGGAGGATAGCTTAACTAGGGTAGGGGTTATACAAGAAATCTCTGTACCTTCTGCTCAATTTTACTATGAATCTAAAATTGCTTTAAATAAAAAAGCATTTTTTTTTAATTCTGCCAAGAGGCAGTATCTCCTTTTTTAAAAAGGGGGAGCTGCAGAAGAGGATTTAGAGATTATATTAGCAAGGCTATATAGATTCTTGGTGGCATCAATTTGACCAACTCTATAGTTGGTCAGAGGAAACTTCTACTGCTCCAAAGTGTGTCAGTACAAAACTTTAAAAGAACTCCAAATGTTGCAATAGTTCACATAGAATCAGTTTGTAGAGGTGGGGTAGTCCTCAAGGATGGATCAAAGGCTTGTTTCCCACATCACTCACCTGGGCAATGGCATAATCTGAGTTGTTGATGGCCTGCATGCCTTCATTCCCACTGATTCCCACACCCACATGGGCTGTCTGGATCATCCCCACATCATTGGCACCATCTCCGATGGCAAGAGTGATGGCACTTACATGCTTCTTAACCATGTCCACTACTTCAGCCTTCTGGAGGGGGGACAGCCTAAAAGGGAAGGCAGAAACAATCACTTTTTAGTGTTCTGTTCATTACAAAGCAGTTAACAATGGTCTGTGGATGGGCATATTTAAATGACACCTACTGGTAAATTTCCCAGTTCATTAATTAAGCTATTTATGTATATGAAAAAGTTCCCACCCACACCCACCAAAAATAAAACATAAACCTTAAAAAACAAACAGAAAAAACCCACATTGTAACCTCTTCAATATCACAATAGAAACACATACTATTAGCTGCCCCGGTCACATGTGTATGCACTTCAGTTTTCCATTTCCCATGTCTCTCCCTGTTGTCTTATTCTGGCCTACTATGTTTGTTCACACCGTTTACCTATGTGAGAGGAAGAAGAGAAGGCCTACTACTATTTCTGAAACTATACAAAAGTATCTACCCAAAGTGTGGGATGTAGAGTAGCCTTCAAAAATCAGGCTGACACATCGTATTTTAAAATCTTAATTCCACTCCTTGGGCCAACCAAAGTTCTCCAAATACAAGAAAAGACCTATCGGGGCCCGCTAAGCCTTCCTTTTCCTTTTGCTAAACATCACCAAGTCCTTTGGTCATTTCATGATGTAGCTCAGGACCCTTTACCAAAATTCCAAGTCATTTCTGACCAGTTAAGAATATAATTGATTATTACCATTCTCATTTTGGAACCCCCTTTTCCTCCCCAATGTATGTAAATAAAGCCTAGTTCTTTAACAATTATCTAATAGTGTTAAGCTCAGTCGATAAAACTACATTAAACTATGGTCCATGTATGAGTATTAAGCTTTATCTCCTCAGTCCTGGACTTGTATGGCTCCAACTATTGATGATCTTTACATTCATGTCTGGCAAACTTCATTTTGTTATTCTCCTGACTGAAAAAAACATAGAAGTCTCATAGCGGCCTGTTCATGAAAACTGAAGTAAGAGAGAGAAATTTACATAAGGATTCTAAAGTCATGTAAAAAATACAAACTCATTTTTTCCTACCATTATACAACACAGGATACTTCTGTGACCTAATGTGTATATGGTTTTCCTCATACACCAGGAAAGCAAGCAAGCAATTCTGCAGTGAATACCAGCTGGTATTCCACATAGATAGATACTGTCTATCTGGATGTAGAGTCAGATCCTACAAGTTGAAAGCTCAGTCCCACAAGGCTGCCCCCAACGTCTAATGCCAATCGCAAGCTCTACATTGTGACCTGTGCTTCTGACCTACCAGTTATGAACCTGAATTCCCACAGCCCCCTACTCATATTCCATTTTTAGAGTAGCTCAAAGAACTCAGGGAGATATTTTACTTACATTTATCCGTTTATTATAAAAGCCATGACAAAGGATACAGATGAAGAGATGAATAGGTAAGGTGACCAGATTTTAACATTGGTAAAGTGGGACAGTATTGGGGGGGGGGCGTGGTGGGACTGGGGAGCGGGGCCTGACAATAATGCAAACTTTGATAAGCAGTTCTCAATAATCAGTTCTCAACAATTATTTGTTATCATTAAAGTTTAACATTATAAAATTAACAAAAATAATATAAAACGCATATCCTGGTGAAATAGCCACATGGCAGCCAAAAACTGTATATTCCCTTTCTGTTCTCCCATGTTCCCTAGTTTGTTTTGCATTCTTTCCAAAAATTGGGGCTTTTTAAAAATATAGCAGGATGCAGGACAAATTTTTAAAAATTGGGACTGTCCCACCAAAAATGGGACATCTGGTCACCTTACTCTAGAGGGGGGAGGGCTACTTGTTTGTTCCAGACAGTTTGGCTCCTTCTAAGCTAATTGTCCTTGCCTAGAAGCAAGGGAGGGAGCCAGTCTCCTTCTGATACCTTGCCCAGGAGAGGAGTAGGGAGTTTACATTAGCCTTTTCATTTCCAAATGAAGTTACATTAACCTCTTCATTCCCAAATAGAGTTACATTAACCTTTCAGCAGCCTAAAACCAAAAATCATATATTCCCTTCCCATTCTCCTGCTGTTCCCTAGCTTGTCATGCATTCTTTCCAAAAATTGGGACTTTTTAAAAATGCTGTGGGATGCGGGACAACTTGTTAAAAATCGGGACTGTCCTGCCAAAAGCAGGACGTAAGGTCACCTTATGCATAGGGCAAGATATGTAGGAAGAAGCATGGAGCTTCCATGCCATCACCTGGTATGCCACCCACTAAGACCTCTGTGTATTCAGCTATCTGGAAGCCTCTCTGAATTCTGTCCTTTGGGCCTTTATGATGGCTTAATTACATAGGGATGATCAATTACATCAGTGGTCTCTGTTGATTAACTTAACTCCCCTTTCCTTCCCAAAGGTTGAGGGATGGGTTGAAAAACTTTAATCATTGCCTTGGTCTTCATGGTGACCAGCCCCCATTCTGAAGCTACCTGTGGGCCTCCAGCCACCAGTCATCTCATTATTGTGCAAATCACATTCTAATCATTTCTGACATTTCAAGGGTTTTAGGAGTCAGGAAACAAGAATGAAGACCAAATATATCACAAAAATAGAAAAATGAGTCCATTTTCTATGTTTTAAAAGCCTAACAATAATAAGAAAATATATCCCTAAAACATAAGAGGAATTCAAAACAGACATTAAGCTGCTGATTTCTACTCTATTAAACTGTATAGATTTTCTTACTTTCTAATAAAATAGCATATCATATGTCAGTTACAAATAGAAGCCAACTCTCAGTGTCAATTTTAACCTGTGACATCGTCCAAATGTCAGATTAAAAATGATTTAGAAATTACATAATAGATTCCAACTTATAAAACATGTATTCCAGACACATTTGATTTAACTGTTTGTGGTAACTTTTATTATCTATTTTTTATGGATTAAGGTTAGACAAAGGTAAGTAAACCTTCAATTGACTGGAATAATGTTACAGTTTTTCCATGGGTAGAGAATATTTGCTTCCTTATCAACACAATAAATAGATGCTATAACAAAGATCATATGATCCTCTCAATAGATATAGAAAAAGCATTCCACAAAATTCAAAACTTTTATGATAAGAATGCTTGACTAATGTGACCAGAGATCCCGCTTTTGGCCGGACAGTCCTGATTTTTAACAATTTGTTCTGCATCCTGCAGCATTTTTAAAAAGTCCCAATTTTTGGAAAGAATGCATGACAAGCTAGGGAACAGCAAGAGAATGGGAAGGGAATATATGGTTTTTGGTTTTAGGCTGCTGAAAGGTTAATGTAACTCTATTTGGGAATGAAGAGGTTAATGTAACTTCATTTGGAAATGAAAAGGCTAATGTAAACTCCCTACGCCCCTCCTGGGCAAGGTATCAGAAGGAGACTGGCTCCCTCCCTTGTCTAGGCAAAGACAATTAGCTCAGAAGGAGCCAAACTGTCTGGAACAAACAAGTAGGCCCCCCACCCCCCCCCCAGAGTAAGGTGACCAGACATCCCGCTTTTGGTGAGACAGTCTCAATTTTTAAAAATTTGTCCTGCATCCTGCTGTGTTTTAAAAAAGCCCCAATTTTTTGGAAAGAATGCACAACAAGCTAGGGAACATGGGAAAACAGGAAGGGAATATACGGTTTTTGGCTGCCATGTGGCTATTTCTCCAGGATATGTGTTTTATATTATTTTTGTTAATTTTATAATGTTAAACTTTAATGATAACAAATAATTGTTGAGAACTGATTATTGAGAACTGCTTATCAAAGTTTGCCTTATTGTCAAGCCCTGCCCCCCAGTCCCCACGTCCCCTCAATGCTGTCCCACTTTACCAATGTTAAAATCTGGTCACCTTATGCTTGACAAAAGAAGCATAGATGAAATTTACCTCAAAATTATAAAGGCCATATATGACAAACCCACAGGCAACATATTAAACAGGGAAAAAGTGAAAGCAATGACCTTTACAATTGGAACCAGAAAGCATTGCCCACTATGTCCACTCCTGTTCAACAGAGTCCTAGCCAGAGTAGTCAAGCAAACGTAGGAAATCAAGGGCAACCAAATGGGGAAAGAAAAGATCAAGTTATCATTCTTTGTTGTTGACATAATCTTATATCTAGAAAACCCCAAAGATTCAACCAAGAGACTCCAGAAGTTGATAAATATATTCAATAAAGTCTCAGGCTGCAAAATAAACGTACATATATAACTAGTTTTCATATACACCAAAAACAGTCAAGGTGAGAATCAAATACAAGATATAATACCTTTCTTAGTAACAACAAAGAAAATAAAATGCCTAGGCATATTTTAAGTAAGGAAAGGAAAGACCTAAGTAGGGAAGACTATAAAACACTGAGGAAAGAAATTGCAAGGGTATAAAAAGATGGATGGCACCTGTAGCTCAAAGGAGTAGGGTACCAGCCCTATATACCAGAGATTCAAAGCCCACCCAGGTGAAAAACTGCACACATACACACACAAAAAAAAAGATGGAAAAACATACCATACTCATGGAGTGGCAGAATCAACATTGTTAAAATGAGTATACTACCTAATATAATTTATAGATTCTATGCAATTCTCATTAAAATGCCAATGCCATTTTTTGAAGATTTATAAAAAATAGTCCTATGCTTCATATGGAACCAAAAAAGACCCCAGACAGCCACTGTAACTTTACATAATGAGAACAAAGCAGGAGCATCACCTTACCAGACTTCGTATGAAGCATAGATGTAAATTTATTTTATAAAAGGGTTACAAGGTAACCAGCCAGCTAAGTGACAAAAAGGTGTACAAAGCCTATACTGTCTAACAGCTTTAGAATCATATCCTTTGTATTGGATAAGAATTCCCAGAATTCTAATGAAGAGACTAACTAGTAAAACTGCTAACCAGAGCAGAAAAAGAATTACTTGAATATCAGAAAAAGACTTTGCCAGATCTTTGTGCTAAATTGTCCCATACTGAAATTGTTTAGATATAGGAGTGTAATTGAAATGAACTCCATGGTCCAAGTCAAATGGTAATGATAACTCATCTAATAAACAAAAGAAATTTGGAGAAACAAAATTGGTAATTAAAAGGATATAAATCCAGTGTTAAGTGTGAAGTCGTGGAGAATCTGGGTGACTGCCTGTTTTTCCCTGTTTCTCTGAAATTTCCAATAATAAAAGCTCTGTACTCCATGGCTCATCATGAAAGATAAAAAATGATCCAAATTTAAAACATACATGTGTGTGTATGTGCATGCAAAGGCAAGCATGGTGACTGTTCTAAATTGCTAAAATGGTTTATGACCAATTTTTGGTTTATGAAAGCCATAATCCTGGGAAGATAACTAAACCTTAGGTAGTTGATGGTCCATTTCAATGTATACAGAGGGATTTCATTCACTTGCCATTTCTAGCACATGTTTCCTGGTTGAATAGAAGCTTTCCCATTCAGGAAGGCCAAAACTACAGCAGTAGCCAAAAGGTTATTTAAAAATGTGTTTCTCTTATGGAACATTCCTACAGAAATCTCCAGTGATAGAGGTATTTGTTTCACCAGGCACATTGTAAAACAGTTAAATAAGGTATTACAGTCAAAACAGCATTAGCCAAACTGAATCAACTAAATTGCCTTGATCAAAAGTACTGCAAGTTAATAGCAATCAGATCCACTTCCAGGGGAAAACATAAGTTGACCACTTATGAAATAGTCACTGGGGCTCGGCGCCTGTTCGGCTAAGGCTCCAGCCATGTACACCTAAGGTGGCGGGTTCAAATCCCCAGCCCGGGCCTGCCAAACAACAATGATGGCTGCAACCAAAAAATGGCCGGGCGTTGTGGCGGGCACCACAGCTACTTGGGAGGTGGAGGCAGGAGACTCGCTTGAGCCCAGGAGTTGGAGGTTGCTATGAGCTGTGATGCCATGGCACTCTACCCAGGGGGATAGCTTGAGGCTCTGTCTCAAAAAAAAAAAGAAATAGTCACTGGAAGGGCTTATGCTCCTAGAGATAGAAACTCATGTATCTTCTGCTACTAAGCTCTGATACAACTAGATGCTACAAGGCTTTAATGCAGAATGCCAAAATGTATTTTCACTAGGTAAAGAAAGCATTTCATGGTCCACCAACTGGGGACAATCAAATCCTTCATGACCTGAAACCCAGAGATTGCATCTTCTGCAAATGACATCAGAGAAACACTGCTGTTGTGATCCACACTGAAGAAAACCTCCAAAACCTTGAACCCTGGATCCACAATCTTATAATTAAAGGACCACTCCAGAATCTTGAAACTGTACTCCTTGGAAAACTTAAGCTAAAGTTGATCTGGGAAAGTTTATCCTCCAAATAAGGTAACAACCTGGAGGTGAACAATTTTCCGAAAATCATGTATCAAGACTTCTCTGCTGTCATGAGACTCTTACTTCTCTTAATTTTTCCTTTCTTATGCTTCTGTGAACAATAGAACTGGAAAAGGGGTCTTCTGTGCATCTATGGGGTATACTTTATTTGTGGTGAATTTTGCAGTCAACCTTATCTACAGGCAAACTTATGCCTTGGTAGCTGAAAGATGAAGGGCCAATGTGGGTGAGAAATTTGAATGGTAACTTGGTTGTTCCCTAATCAGTCAGAAACAGAACATTGGTCCACTCCTCTTAACCTACATCATAGGTTAAAAAGAACATTGCCAGGAAGGCTTCACCCATCTTGATAGACATCATTTGTTATGTCCTTTTTCTCAATGATTTTGAGTAAGTGAAACAATTATTATAATTTTTTTCCTACAGTAGCAGATTATACCACATAGACTGTGGTTACACAGTAGGCTTTAAATTTTATTGCTAAAGTTGCACTATAGCAAGATTTCTTTGGATCACTACTTCCTAAACAGGGAAGACTCTGTGTGGTTACTGACACTACTGGTTGCTGATAGAAAAATACATCAGATATTACTAGGAATTCAGTTGTAAGGTATTAATGAACAGGCTACTTGGTTCAGATAAGTAGACTCATTATCTGGTTCATTCTTTAATGTATTTTTGTTCAGCTGTTTCCCCCACCCCCGGCCATAGGAACTCTAGCTAAGCGGCATACTCCAATCTCTTAGTATTATTTTCCTGATAGTCTTAATAGTAGTCTCCATGGCATGATATATTCTCTTGAGAGTTTTAAATGTTTGCATTCAGCCATACTTAGACTGTCAAATGGTCTGCCTTTGACTGCAATGACAAAAACTCAAAGAGATGCCTGATCATAAAGACACTAAAATCTATTGATGTGCTGAGACTGAAAACCAAGAATGATGGCAACTGAGAATGGCACTAAAGACCTAAGCTTTGGCCATACTTTCACCTAAGTAAGAACTGGCTGTAAATGGGGGAATTATTAAACAAAATTATTGGAGGACATTGCTTGGGATTGAACCTAGATACTAGGCTTCAACAGAATGGGCTAATGTAAATGGAGTCACTCATGCCTAATGTGACATAATCAAACTGAAACATCAAGGAAGCAGATAGATCCCCAAACAGACCAAGGTTTTTTGTGGGGTTTTTTGTTTGTTTGTTTTTCTCTCAAAATAGGAGATCCCAGCCCCCAAAAGTCCCCTCTACTTTAACCCATACAAAAAAATAACCTGGCGTCCTTGTTCCCACCTTACAAAATCCACTGTTCCACTATTTCCAGTGAGATTTAAGACCAAATGAGTACATTTACAATGGTGACAGAGACATCAATGCCTAATAGTTTGGTCAACCTCTCAGTTTTAAGTTTAGCCTGAAGCTGTCTTCTTACATTTTTAAGTTTGAATCAAAAGGTTTCTCTGTATATAGTTAAGTGTAACCTAACTGGATGTGTAAACAGACTGTAACATACTCTTGTACCAACCACTAAGTTTCAGCAATCAAAGGTGATCAACTGTTCAAACAGTGTTCAAATCAGGAAAACATTGAACTACAACCAATCCAGCTATTTCTGTACTTCACATCTGTCCACAAATCCTCTCTGACTGTGAAACAACATTGGAGTACCCAATTCACAAATCATTCTTTGCTCTATTAATCTATGTTAAATTTAATTTGTCTAGAGTTTTTCTTGTAACAGGTGCCAATATCACTTTCACTATTACCAACATATTAATAATACCTTTGTTTTCTGTTTCATTTTAAGCTCCTAACTGACAGCAAGTATCTACTATCAGACATGAGAACATCTTTGCTGAGATTTCTGGTAGAGAGAAAATTATATGAGGATGTAAGGCTTGAGTCTACCAATCCTCCAACTTGCTACCTGAAGAGGACCCAGCCTAGGGGTGAAGCCTGCATGCAAATGAGTCAAATGGGAGCAACACTTCTTACATCAAGCCATGAGTGAAGCTAGATTTTAGACAATCCACCAATAGTTCACTGCAAACCAATGACTGGGATATCGTTAGTGGCAAAATTAGCCCTTATATCTCTCTCTCTCTGCTACTCCAGCTATATTGTTTCACTGCTTCCTCCAGTTTCCACAAACATGAATTGGGAGTTTGAATAAGAAAAACAATAAGCATTCCTTAAATATATTTTTATGATGCAAAATGAAAGCCTGCTAATTAAGTCTAAATATTTGGAAGAAGCCAACAGTTGTGATGAATTGGCTATTGATGCATTTGTTTCCTTCCCTTAAAGTTAGCTCTACCTGCAGATTTTTCAATTATGTAAGCTAGTAAATTCCCTTTTTAACCTATGCTGAAATTTGAATTCCATTGTATGTAACACATTTTTCATCATTCTCAACACAGAGTTCTGTGAGAAAACAAAGTCAAAAATAATCCTCAAGGTTAAGCTACAAACACAACAATGGCTTAGAGTGGCATGAAGAACAGAAGTTCATTTTTTTTTTTTGGTAGGAAATCCTGAATAAATAGAAATGCAGAGAGACATTGAAGTAAGGAAGACATTCTGCCTATTTATGGGCCTTAGTGATTGAGGAGCATGTCTACAATAGAATATGGAAGTCTAAAGAATAAATATGTTTTAGTAATTGGCTTATTTAATATTTTCATTGAGGAACAATGAGCAATTAATTCCTGAAATGATTAGACATAGAGTTACCATATAACCCAGCAATGCTACTCCTAGGTATATGCCCAAGAGAAATGAAAACATATGACTGCAAAGAAACCTGTACACTGATTTTAATAGCAGTATAATTATGTACATAGTTTCACTTTTTTCTCAGTTGTAGTCATCTTTGTTGTAGATGGGGTTTTTTAAATGGCTTTTGGGGCTTGCACCAAAACTCATAACTTTACTTTTCTCCAGGTAACAGTAAACTTTTTTTCAGATTTGTCTATCACTGTTAAATAAAACAGTGAGGTTTGATCTGCATTTGATGTGAGGGTCTTTGTTCTTACTGAAAACTTCTATTGTGTTGTCATATATTGACAAACAATTTGCCATCGAAAAATTATAAACTATTTTCTACTAAATCTTAAACCTGATACTTAGAAATAAAGATCTATTCATTTCATACTGAACATATACTTTTCTGAAAATAAAATTTGCTTCTGAAAAGATTTATATTTCCATGTTTATATTTCTTTATATAAACAGTGCTAAGTATAGCAGGGAAGAAAAAATACAGTAAATATATTCTTACCTGCAACATAATACAGCTCTACATGAGAGGGCTAAACTCAGGAACTTCTTCTTAATGTCAATATTGAGGGCATACTTCAATGTTGCACCATCAATGATTAGGGCCAGGTCATTTTCTTTACCTAACAAGTTTCCAAGATCGTGACATCTCTGATTTATTACTTGTTGTACTGCCTAAAACAGAGGGGATATCACTTTATATTTCTCACTTTAAATACAGATGAAAAGATGTCTGAGTCAAGATGGTAGACTGATCACTGTGCTCACCTTTCTTCCCTTCAAAAATGCCACAGAAATTAGGCTAAAAAGTAAATGTGTAGCATGAAAAGATGCTTGGACATTGTTAGCTACCAGGGAAATGCAGACCAAACCAAAATGAGATACCAATTTTTTTACCCACTAGCATGACTAGATTCAAAATGTCGAGTAACGGCAAGTATTGGCAAGAGAAATCAGACACTGGTATACTTCTGGTAAGAATGTAAAATCTGCAGCCACTGTAGAAGACAATCTAACTGTTCCTCAAATGAATAAATATAGATTTATCCTATAAAACAGCAATGCCACTCTTAGATATATTCCAAGAAAAGTGAAAACATACATCCACAAGGAAACTTTTATGCTAATTTTTTTCTTATTATTTTAGATTAACATAAGGGTACAAATAATTAGATTAAAATGTTGACATTTGTTAGGTAGAGTCCCTGTTGTAGTTGTGTCCCCCCTCAGAAGGTGTGCCATATATGCTTACATTGTGCCCATTAAGTGGGAGCACACCCACCCCTTCCTTCCTCTCCTCTCTCACTCCCACCTTTCCCCTCCCCACAACTTGAATTGAGTTTTTCTCTTATGTGGGCATGTATTATATCACCTACTGGTTTCATGTTAGTGTTGAGTACATTGGGAAATTGCTTTTCCATCCTTGTGATACTTTACTAAGAATATGTTTCAACTCCATCCAGGTTAATACAAAAGAGATAAAGTCTCCATCTCTTTTAATGGCTGAATAGTATTCCATGCTATATATATATACCACAGTTTATTAATCCATTCCTGGATTGATGAGTATTCAGGGTGTTTCCACATCTTGGTGATTGTAAATTGAGCTGCAATAAATAATCTAATGTAAATGTTCTATGGTAAAATGATTTTTTTTCTTCCTGGTAGATGCCTAGTAATGGGATTGTAGGGTCAAATGGATGGTCTCTTCTGAGTTCTTTGTGGATTCTTCATACTTCCTTCCAAAGAGGTTGTATTAGTTTGTAGTCCCACCAGCAGTGTAAAATTGTTCTCTTCTCTCCATATCCACACCAGCATCTGCACATTTGGGACTTTGTGATGTGGGCCATTCTCATTGGGTTAAGTCATATTTCAGGGTAGTTTTGATTTGCATTTCTCTCATGATTAGGGTCAATGAGTATTTTTTCATATGTTTATTAGCTATTCATCTCTCTTCTTCTAAAAAGGTTCTGTTCATGTATCTTGCCCAGTGATAGAGGGATTGTCTGCTCTTTTCTTGTCACTATTGATTAATATGAGTTCTCTGTAGATCTGGTTGTCAATCCTGTGTCAGATTCATAATATGCACATATCTTTTCCCATTCTGAAGGTTGTCTATTTGCTTTTATTATTGTGGCCTTAGCTGTGCAGATGTTTTTTGCTTAATTAAGTCCCATTTGTTTATTTTTGTTTTTGTTGTGATTGACACAGAAGTCTTCTTCCTAAAATCTTTCCCCTGGCCAAGATCCTTAAGAATTTTTTCCATGCTCTCTTCTAGGATTTTTATTGTTTCATGTCTTAGACTTAAATCTTTTATCCATTTTGAGTCAATTTTTATAAGTGGTGAAAGGTAAGGGTCCAATTTCAGTCTTTTACATGTGGTTATCCAGTTCTCCCAGCACCATTTATTGAGAGGGAATCTTTTCTCCAGGGTAAGTTTTTGTTTGTTTTATCAAAGATCAAATGGCAGTAAGAGACTGGTTTCATTTCTTGGTTTTCTATTCTGCTCCATAAGTCTATGTCTCTATTTTTATGTTAATACCATACTATTTTGATCACTGTGGACTTGTAATATAACCTGAAGTCTGGTAGTGAGATGATTCTAGCTTTGTTTTTATTACTAAGGATTGATTGCCTTGGCTATACAGGTTTTTTTCTGGTTACATACACAATTAAGTGCTATTTTTTCATTTCTTAAAAGGATGCTATTGTATTTTAAGGGGAATTGTATTAAATTTGTACATTGAGTTGGTTAGAATAGACATTTTGACAATGTTAATTCTTCCCAGCTCTAGAACATGGTATGTTCTTCTGTTTGTTAATGTCTTCTGTTATTTCTTTTCTTAGGGTTTCATAATTCTTTTTTAGAGGTTCTTAACCTCTTTTGTTAAGCTACTGTGAAGGGAACTGGGTCCTTGATTTGCTTCTCAACTTGGCTGTTATTGGTATGGTATATGGCTAATAATTTGTGGACACTGATTTTATACCCTGAGACATTACTATATTTCTTTTTTTATTATTATATTTCTTGATCACTTCCAGGAGTCTTGTGGTTGAGTCTCTGGGATTTTCTAAGTATAAGATCATATTGTCAGCATGAGAGATAAATTTTTAACCTCCTCTGCCCCCACTTATATGCCCTTAATCTCTTTTTCTTACCGGATTGCATTTGCTAGAACTTCCAGAACTATGTTGAATAGTATTGGCAATAGGGACATCCTTGTCTGATTCCAGTTCTAAGTGGAAAACCTTTCGATTTTACTCCCTTTAGTATAATATTGGCTGTGGGTTGGTCATAGATACCTTCAATCAGTTGAAGAAATGTGCCAAATATACCTATTCTTTAGTGTTCTTGTTAGAAAAGAATGCTAAATTTTATCAAATGCTTTTTAGGTATCTATTGAGGGTAGCATATGGTCTTTATTTTTACTTCTATTGATATAGTGAATTACATTTATTGATTTGTGTATGTTAAACCAACCTTACATACTTGGGATAAAACCTGCTTGATTGTGATGTATGACTTTTTAAATGTGTAGCTGTAATATATTCATCAGTGAAATTGATGTTCTGTAGTTCTTCTTTTTTTTCTTTTTTTTTTTTTTTTTTTGCTGTTTTTGGTTGTTAGCTGGAGCTGGGTTTGAACCCACCACCTCTGGCATATGGGGCCGGCACCCTATTCCTTTGAGTCACAGGTGTGGCCCGGTAGTTTTCCTTTTTATTTGGGTTCTTTCCTAGTTTTGGTATCAGAGTGATGTTTGCTTGATAGAACGTGTTGGGGAGGGTTTCTTCCTCTCCATGTTTTGGAATAGATTCTATAGTATAGGTACAAGCTCTTCTTTGATGTTTTGATAGAATGCTGGTGTGAAGCTGTCTGGTTTGTTGTTGTTGTTGGAAGCTTTTTTATTGTTTCTTCAGTTTCAGTGCATGATATTAGTCTATTTCTTCCTGGTCTAGGGAGATGGTGTCATTCTAGATATTGGTCCATTTCCTCCACATTGTCATATTTCTGGGCATAGAGTTTCTTGCAGTAATCAGAGATAATCCCTTATATCTCTGTGGTATCTGTTGTTATTTCTCCTTTTTCATTTCTGATTGAAGTTATTAGAGATCTTACTTTTCTGTTTCTAGTTAACGTGGCCAATGGTTTACCAATTCTGTTTATCTTTTTTTCTATTTCTTTTTTGCTTTGTCTTTTACAGTTTTTGTCTGGGGTTGGATTTGAACCTGCCACCTCTGGTATATGTGGCCAGTTCCTTACTACTTGAGCCACAGGCGCTGCCTAATTCTGTTTATCTTTTTAAAGAACCAACTTTTTGTTTCATTAATTTTCTGAATGATTCTTTTATTTTCTATTTCACTTATTTCTGATTTGATTTTGGTTATTTCTTTTCTTCTGCTAGGTTTGGAATTAGATTTCTCTTCCTTTTCCATTTCCTTGAGATGCTTCACTAGGTTGTTGATGTGCTCTCTTTCTGTTTTTCAAATGTAGGTATTAAACTAATGTTTATAGCAGCATTATTCATAATTGTCAAAAGTGGAAACAACCTGATGAATGGATAAACAAAATGTGGCACATCCACACACAAAAAATTTGTGGATTTTGATAATTTTTTTCTTCTTTTTTTGAAATATAGTCTTATTCTATTGCCTTCAAATTCCTGGGCTCAAAGGATCCCTGTGTCTCAGTCTCCTGAGTATATGGGACTATAGCCACTGGTCAACCCTGGCTGATTTTTCTATTTATTGTAGAAAGGAGGTCTCACTATGTTATTCAGGCTGCTTTCAAACTTCCTCCTCAAGCGATCCTCCCAGCTTGGCCTCCCAAAAGACTAGGATTACAGGTGTGAGCCACCACACATGGAATATCCTTTAGCCATAAAAAGGAATGATGTACTAATGCAGCCTCAAACATGGATGAACCTCCATGGCAAGTGAAAGAAGCCAATTACAAAAGGCAACATATCATGTGATTTGATTCAAATGAAAAGACAGGCAAATCCACAGACACAGAAAGTAGATTAGTGATTGCCAAAGTAGATTGGGGTGGAGGGAAGGATACGGAAATGGTAATGAGTATGGTGTTTTTTCCACAGGTGATGAAAATGCTCTAAAATTATTGACCATGGTGATGACTGTACATATCTATGACTATATTAAAATCAGTTGAGTTGTACACCTTAAATAGATACAATATATCCTATGTAACTTACATCTCAATAACATTGTATTTTAAAAAGCATATAAATAAGAACAAATTCATATCAGTTAAAAAATATAGGGAGGTACTAATAGCAAACCAGAAAAGTCAGAGAATTTAGGGAAGACATTTAATATTTAAAATGAGAATTTAATAATGGAGTGAACCTCTGAAAAACTGAGTATCATAGGGTGGCACCTGTGGCTCACAGGAGTAGGATGCCAGCCCCATATGCTGGAGGTAGCAGGTCAAACCCAGCCCTGGCCAAAAACTGCAAAAAAAATCCCCAAAAAACAAAAAACTGAGCATCAGGTTACAAGAGAAAGGTATATGTGGAGATAGACTCATCACTTAATTTAAGATAAAGAAATCACTTTCTTTATCTTGTTGTTCTCACCCCAAACTATTTTTCCCTTCAAAATTCACATGAATTTAAAAGCTCCAAATTTTAGGGAAAGGACTCTTTATGCCATTGACAGAGTGGAAGATTTGGGTAGTGGAGTACTCCAAATAAAATATACGATAATATTTTAAGCCATATAGGTTAATACAAAAGAAAAATTTTTCATCAAATATGAGCAAAATAAAAATAAATGAAAATGTCAGTTATTACTCTCTCTTGAAAGATTAATGGACTAGTAAGTATACCAAATATTTACTGATTTATGTATCTCTATATCATTTCTATGATTATCTAAAGTGAATAACATAAAAGTACTAAGTCCTAATTAAAAACTTATTATTTATTTTACTGCACCATAATTTCCAGTTGTATTCCATGATCTGTAGAAAGCAGACAAAGATCTTCTATGGTCTCTGATTTCTTTAAACATATAAATAAATGAAATTTTAACAAAATGTACTACTACTGAAGGAAAATTTTATAGCACAACAGATCTCAAGCATCAAAAATAATCCTCATCTTTTTTTTTAAATCCCTCATTAGTCATTATGCAAACACAAAAATTGGGTTTCCTAGAAGAAAAGGCAATTTAATAATGCTTGAATTATTTATATAAACCTAAAGACCTAGTAACAGATGAAATTTAATAACTCAAAATTTGTTTTATTTATTTCAAATCAATATGAGGGTACAAATTTTTAGATTACATTGTTTTTGATTCTAAGGTTAAAGTTCACATTGTAGTTGAGCCCTTTACCCTGGGGGCATGCTGAACACCCTCACATTGAGATGCATATTAGGTGAGATCTCCCCAATTGCCCTCCCTCTGCTCCCCTCCTGTCTCCTGCCTCTCCTCTCCCCCTTGATAAACTATATTTTTAATCACTAGAAATTTTATTCCACACTGTGGAAAAACAAAGATTAGAAAAAGTACTGAAATCACTGTGTCAAACACAATATTTAAGTGAAATAGGGCTTTCTAAAATAGGATGAACTAACAAGACCAGCTTCCACACTGTGTAGGAACTATTACATGGAATGTAATATGCATATTATAAGAAGCATTTCTACCTCTGCTTTTTCCACACAGTTGACTGAATAATACTCCATCAATGTTGTCAAGGGACTGCAATTGTTCTGTCTCCCAAAAAAAGTATTTGACAATATTGGAATTTTTCTAAACTTCAATAACTCTTCTCATGTTTCATTTAATTACTGAACTCAAACTTAGTCAATTCTAATTAATGTACTGTTTTCAGTTCTATAGTTGCTTAGAAAAACTAAATTCTTGACATTATAATGATCAATTCCAATGTTTAATTTTTTTCTTCACTTCTTAATTTTTTGTTTCTCTTACCAATTTTTCTCCTGCCAGTGTTAATGGTAGTTAAAGTAATTACTCTGACATGGTTCATTCTAAATGTGATTACTTTAATGATTTGCTGAAATTAACTACATAAACCTCCCTTAAATGGTGTAAATATTATAGAACTATAGTAACCTGCATCATATCATGTAGTAAAATTACATTATGTGCTTTAATTGTGTGAAACAAGCAATTTCTAATTAAATAATGATTATTTAGGATGACATAACTTTAACATTGACAACTTAAGATAAAACATTAGAAAAACAAACTACCAAAATCACTGTGTAAACCACAATATTTAAATGAAATTAGGGCTTTCTGAAACAGGTTGTACTGACGACAACTTCTAGAAAATTCTAATTCTAATTACTTATGCAACCAAGACCAAAATATTCCCTAACTTTATAAATATAAATTTGAGCACATGTTTCAGTTGCCTTTGGAGGATATAACTTGGAGAAATAAAAACTATAATTTGGCCTTCTTGACTATTAAATAATGGAGAAACTTTAAAAAAAAATAAGAAAATTTCATTTCATATCGTATTCTTAAGAGTCTTATTAAGAATCCCCAAAATATGTGCAAGTAAATAGAAAATTTAAAAAATGATAAACTGTGCATGGTGATGCATGCCTATAGTCTAGCTAATTTGGAAGCTGAGGAGGGAGGATTGCTTCAGCCCCAGAGTTCCAGTCCAGCATGCAATATAGAGAGACCCTCATCTCTATTTTAAAAAAAATTGTGTAAATGATAGAATGTATACAGAAACTATTATAAGCTATGAAGAGTTAAAACTTACATTCATTACTCCTTAAACATATTGAGATGTTTTCTTGTAGATGTCTTATGCTGAAAACTTAATTGAGACATAATGCACAAATAGTAAAACATACAAATCTCAAAAATGCTCAATAAATTTTTAAGTATATATATACCTGTGTAACTGTCACCCAAATCAATACATAGAATATTTACAGGACTTTAGAAGGGTCTCTCTCTTATAAAGGTTCCCCTCTACAGGCAAACTCCATTCTGATTTCTGCCTCTCTTGACTCATCTTGCCTGTTCTTGAACTTCACATAAGTTGAATCATCAGTATGTACATTTGTGTTTGGCTTCTTTCACTCAACATAACATTTTACAGATTCATGATGTGTGGTATTCTACTGTTTGAAAGCACCACTCTGTTTCCTGTTAATAGATATATAAAATATATATATATATATATATATATATATATATATATATATATATATATGTAGTAATAGAATTGTTAGCCCAATGTTAACTGCAAACTTAACATTTTGCTTTAGTGGAAACCATAAATCATTTCCCAAAATGGTTACGACCATTTTACATTCACACCAGCAATGGATAATAGTTCCAGTCACTCCACATCCTTGCCAATATTTGGTAATATGGGTCTTTTAAATTAGAGCTATTCTGGGATCCAAATTTAATTTCCACTTGCATTTCCCTAGTGAAGAATATGCATATTTAATGAGCATCTTTTCATTTATTTATTGGCCATTCAAATATCTTTTCTGTGATATGCATATTCAAGTCATTTGCCCAATTTTGTTAGGAAACAGTTCAGAACTCTAAATCAAAAGTTAGTGACTTGAAGAGAAAGGGCTAGGTAAAATCTATTTTTGGTGTGCTTAAAGAAGCAATTGCCTCCAGTTGCCAGATACAATGGTGAAAATAATTCAAGAGAGAGTGTTCAGTTCCAAGACTTTGTTGTGCTGTTGTTCCTCACAGCAGGACCTGTACCCGAGTGATCTTGTCTCATTTGACCAGTTCCACAGTATGCTTTTACTACTTGCCTCTGATGCCTAGTTTCCAGATCTCTTTCTCTTGGTCTTCCACAAATTCTTTGAATTGACTAATGTTTCATAAAAATTACCATTCTCCTCTAATTAGCCAGAATTTTTTTCTGTTGCTTTCTGATAAAAACTTTGACAATGACTGATAGATATGTAACAGAAGTATTTACTCTGAGAAAGGCCTAAAAATCATAATAAAATTGATAATTTGTCATAGTAAAATTAATGATTTGATGCATAAAAGTTAAGAAACTAGGAAAAAACTAATGACTTAGATTAAAAGCAAAAAATTCAGTGAAACAGAAAATAACACAGTGAGAGAAAACAATAAAAAATAAGATCCAAAGCTGTTCCTTCAAAAAGATCAATAAATGAAATAAACCTATTTGCACTTCTCCTTACCACAAAAAATTCCATCTACCAAAGAAATATATTCAAAATCTTACTATGAGATAAAACTAAGATAAATAAAAAATTATCAGGGAATGCAATACAAAATTATTTCAAAATTTAGGTAATTATGTATACTTTTATGCCAACAATATAAAACCCTAAATGACATTATTAAAATTGATCAAAAGAGAGTTCTTAATTCCGGTATAGGCCCTGGAGATCAAACAAAGGTAGGTAGGATAGAGGGGAGTGAAAATATGGAACAGGTGATAAGCATTGAATATTTTTTATTTTCCATTTTCCTGCTTTGCCCTTAGGGTAGCTGTAGCAATGGCAGTAGCATGGAGACAATTAAAACTCTAAATAGAAAGAATATCATCTTTTTAGCCAGAAGAACCAGGGGTAAGACCACAGGTAACCAGGCCTACCACAGAGTTGAGAGGGAACTTTGGAAAAGAGAAGGGAAGAAAAATAAAACCATAAAAATTGTTTTTAAATGTAGCCCAATGTCTAGTTAAATTTTGAACATGCATATGATTTTTCCCAGCAGATACAGAAAAAAGCATTTTTAAAAAATTAATGCCCATTCAAATAGCAACTCTTGGAAAATTAGGAATAGAAAGAAATTGTCTCATTCTAATAAAGAACCTGTATGAAAAATATATAGCTAGAATAATACTTAATGTTAAAATACTGATCATTTTCCCATTAAGATTAGGAGTGAAAAGGAATACCCATTTTCATAACTGATCTTTGACATTGTATTCAAGATTATAACCAAGAAAATAAGGGCAAAAAAGAAAATGAGGACTAAAGATTGTAAGGAAGAAATAAAACTGATCCATTTTTCAAATTGTATAATTATTATCTATAGAAAATCTATAAAGCAACAGAAATAACATAAATGAAGGGTTTCCCTGAGGTCTGTGAGTCACTCTATGAAAGGTTAGCATAGTCATGGTACAAGGTTAATGTAAAAAATTGAAGTTTATTTTTGTATATTAGCAACAAACAATTGGAAAATTAAATTACGATACAATTCCGTTTACAATGCTGTACAAACTGAAAATCAACTTTTCCTGCAACCATTGGAGAACTGAGAGTTTGCAGGGAAAACTGCATCCAAAAATCTGGAGAGATAAGTAAATACAAAGAATCATTACTGAGATCTGCCTACTTAGAACAGAAGCTGCTGGAGCCATAAACTGGTAGAAAGACTTACATGATTGATGAATTGCTGGAGGCCTAGTGTAGATTAAACTAAAAATTAAGAAACTCCCAGGACCGTAGTCTTAGGAGGCTACCCCAACATACACACTTTCATGAGTTCTTCCTTGAGGAACCTCCCCAGGTTTTCACGGTGAAAAGGCAGGAATAATTCCCCTCAAAGCTCGGATGGGAAAATGGGAAAAGTAACCATTTTGAAAGATATATTCTCCATAGCTAATACCTGCTCTCCAAGTTTACTTTACCAGAGCCTTATGCCACCTAGACAGAAGAGCATTTACCTAATTCTAACCCCTCAGGCCTTTCTAGCTCACCTAAGGGAAGGAAAAAAGGCTAAGAAGCAAGTGTGAAGACAGTAACCTTGGACTGTTTGTTATAAGGATGGGAGTGGTAGATCCAAACTCTTACGTATCATTGCTGAAACCCATGTGCCTTTGAAGTTTCTGACTCACTAAAAAACAAGATTAAGTCATAAGATTACAGAACACTTTCCCCTTCACAGAGTTTATCACTACACAAACAAGGGTCCTTCTATAACAACAGTGCAATACAGATGAAAGAGCTGGGAGACAGACTCTTTTTAAGGAGGAGTTTTTAGGGATGTTCAAGAGACAACAGGGAGAAAAAACAAGGACAGTTTAAGAATTTGGAGGCTCTGGAGTCGACAGCTACTAGAAACACTAAACTCAGCTCAGATCCTAGCCAGATTAGCACAAAATTTCAAAATTAAAATCCTTTTACTTTAGTTCCCATTGCTTCATACATCATATCAGCTATCAACAAAAAATTACAATGCATGCTAAAAGGCAAGAAAAAGCCCCATCTGAAGAAGAAAGGCAAGCATCAAAACTAAATACAACACAAATTTTAAAAGTATCAGACAATGAATTTAAAATAACTATAATTGGGCAGTGCCCGTAACTCAGTGGGTAAAGTGCCAGCCACAAACACTGGAGGTGGCGGGTTCAAACCCAGTCTGGGCCGGCCAAACAACAATGACAAATACAACATCAAAATAGCCAGTCATTGTGGTGGGCTCCTGTAGTCCCAGCTACTTGAGAGGCTGAGGCAAGAAAATCACATAAGCCCAAGAGTTTGAGGTTGCTGTAAGCTGTGATGCCACGACACTCTACCAAGGGCAAGATGGGGAGACTCTGATTCAAAAAATAAATAAAATAAAATAACTATAATTATAGTCTACAAAGGACTCTAATGAAAAATGTAGACTCCATGAAAGAACAGGTAGGCAATATAAACAGAGAGGTTTAAACGCTGAGAAAGAATTTTAAAAAGTGGGTAGAAATAAATAAATAATATAACAGAAATGAAGATTGCCTTTAATAAGCTAACAGTATGCTGGACATAGTGGAGGAATGAATTAGTGAGCTTGAAGCTATGTAATAGAAACTGAAATAAAAAAGAATTTTGAAAACTAGAACAGAATATCCAAGAACTGTGGGACGAATTTTAAGTTACAATATACAGGTGTGTAATTGGAACACTATAAGGAGAAGAAAGAGAAAACAGAAGGAGGAATTTAAGCAATCCTGCCTGAGGATTTTCAAAAATTAATGGCAGACATGAAAACACAGACTAGGTACACTCAGATAAATACCAAAAAACTTACACCTAGACATATCATATTTAAATTACAGAGAACCAAAGACAAAAGGAAATTCTGAAAGAAGCAAGAGGGGAAAAAATACCTTATCTACAGAGAAACAAAGATAAGAATTATAGCAGACTTCTAAGAAACTGTGCAGTCAAGAAGAGAGTGGAGTACAATACTTTTAGATTATTAAATAAACAAAAAACACAAGGTAGAATTCTATATCTGGTGAAATTATTCTTCGACTGTGAAAGAGAAATAAAGACTTTCTCAGACAAACAAAAACTAAAGAAATTCATTGCGAACAGAGCTATTCTGTAGAAATATTTTAAAAAGTTTTTTAAAAGAAAAATTATATGTCAGAAACTGAGAGCTAAAACTTTCAAATATGGAAGAGTGTCAGAAAGGGAATAATGAAGTCTATCAGAAATCTTTAATAGGGAGTTTAAGAAAATTATACTATAAAAAATTGATAGAAAATTATTGCAACCATGCAACTTTTAGGTAAGGGCAAGGATGTTCGATATTTGATCTGAATTCTTCTCATTCTTATAATATGAATGCCATCTACTCAAACTTTTGATAAAACTGGTATATACACAAAAATTTCTTTCCTTTTTTATTATTATTAAAATCAAAGATATGGACCAGGCATGGTGGCTCATGCCTGTAATCCCAGCACCCAGGGAGGCTGAGGGCATGGAGAATCACTTGAGCTCAGGAGTTCAAGACCAGTCTAAGCAACATAGTGAAATTCCATCTCTACTAAAAATAAAAAAAGTAGCCAGGTGTTGTGGTAGGCACCTATAGTCCCAGCTACTCAAGAGGCTAAGGCAGGAGGATTGTTTGAACCCAGGAGTCTGAGGTTGCTGTGAGTTAGGCTGATGCCATGCCAGTCTAGCTTGTACAACAGAGTAAAACTCCATCACAAAAAGGAAAACAAAAGAAAGAAAGAAAAGAAAAGAATTCAAAGATCTGAATCCATATTTGGTTTAGACATGAAGGTAGTGACAGAGAACTGGCCTCACAGAGTGGGCCACAAGAACTCAGCAGAGGTAAGAAAAAGTGGGAACTAGATGTGACCTGGGCCACAAGACCAAAAGAATTTGTAAGTTCTTGGGGAAAACAAGGACATTCCAATAGATTTGAGTGGAAGTTCAAGGCAATCTTATGTAGATTTTAAGAAGATGGATAACCCCCAAGTAACAAGTGGGTTTGCATTCATATTAAACATAATTTTTAAAATCACTTACCTTATGTGAATTTGCATTCAAATGAATACGAGGCATTTTACCTGATATCAGTTTGCAGGAATATGCTAGAAAGAGAAAAATAAAGATGTCATATTTGAAAACTAATGCCTTCTATGAACATTAACAACAAAAAAAATACCTGTTTATGTTCTTCCTTCATCATTCTACTTCAAAGTCTAGTAATCCATCAACAAAAACCAAGAAGGAAGTTGTAGAGAGAAGAGGAATTAAAATGTTGGTTCACTTTAATCTTAGTAAGCAACTTAAATAGAAGTGATTAGGAAGGTGCATATGACTAATGGATAAATCTGTACTTTTAAAGTCTGTGGATTTTAATTTTAATTTCTATGACATGAGCTTAGATTAATGCTTTATAAATTCCAAGTGTTTCAGGAAGTCAAATTCTGTTGTATCAAATTGCTATATCAACAGTATTACACTTGGTATGCTAATATAGTTCCAGGTATATCTAAAAGAAGTAAACTTATGCAATTCTCACAATAATATTCAGTATGACCATTCAATGAGATAATTTTTCAGCTTGAATGTTTTAAGTCTCATTTCAAAAATTAAACTGGGGAATTAAATAAACAGGATTAGATGAAGAGGGCCTGTTTAAAGAAAAAATTGTCCCAATACTTGTTAAAACAGTAAGGAAGGCTTTATTTTGGACTATTGCAATAGGGGAGAGATATTAGGTTCAACTCTATATATAGCAAAGGCAATCAGAAATGTATAGGCAAAGAGCAGAGGGACGGGGTTGATGGATGAAAAATTACTGTGAGGAGACATCATAGATACAGGGCTTCTCACTTACCTGACATAACAGAATTCTTGCTAAAGGTAGGCAAAGATCTTTTACATCAAATAGAGGGGATGAGGAACTTTCAGATATCTAGGGCAATCAGATATCAAAGATGGGAGGACTAATGTAGCAAGATCCTTGCTAATGCTTGGCTACACATGCCAAAGACAGGCTAGGGGCTACGGTCGAGGCCTCCATAAAAACAGAGCTTGTCTCCTGAGTAAAGTATCTCAAGAATGGAGGAAAAAGTATCCAATGTACTCAGTACTTCTATGAAACCAACTTATATTTACTCATACTTTCTTATGAAAGATAGAACACAACTATAGCTCAGGATGAAGGAGAGAAATGGAGTGGCAAGGGAGGGGAGGGAGGAGGATAGAGTGAGGGTAAATGGCAGGACCACACCTATGGAGCATATTGCAAGGGTACAAGTCAAATCTATCAAGTGTAGAACATAAATCTCTTAACATGATAATCAAGTAAATGAAGTGAAAGCTATATTAATTAGTTTGATGTAAGCACGTCAAATTGTATAAAAAAATCAACGTACTCCACATATGCATAAATGTATTCATGATCTATGTGTGTATGAATTAATAAAAAAAAATAGAGCTTGGAGGAATATAACTAAGTTTAGTCAAGGAGACAGGAATAAAACTATCCTCTGAGATAGATGCATTCTTTGCTAACAGTGCAACCCAGTCTTTATATAAGCAGTCATTTTAAGTAAAAAGGTCTTTGAGAAACTAAGGATAGGTCACTTTCTTTTCCTCCCAGTGTCTCAAAGGGACAGTATTTGAAACTAGATAAGTGAAAGGAACTAACCCTGCAGTGCAAAATAATGAGGAATAGTGATTTGACTGCAAGAGGACAGCCAGCAAATGTTGAGCAAGACAGGACAGTATTTCTCTTCCTTCTTACTGGTTCAGTCTTTGCCTATGAGAATTAATGCTTGTCCTAAGGAGATGTGGCATGCCCGTGTGTGTGTGTGTGTGTGTGCAATGTTGGGAGTCAGAGAACAATACCCTCAAATGCAGCCTCAGCATTAAGTTTTTCTCTGGCCTTCTCCTGCCCTCCTCTCAGTCCCAATCTCCACCAAAGCCAGGGAGGTAGGGACCAGGGAGCAAAGCAAATCAAAGGCAGCCCACAGTAAGGGGTAAACTCTTCTTTTTTTCTTTCTTTCTTTTTTATTAAGTCATATGCACATAGATCATGAATACATTTATGCCTTTGTGGGATTCAGTGTGTTGATTTTTTGTATAAATTAGAGTGCTTACATCCTACTAATTAACAAGCTTCCACATCATTTACTTAATCACAGTGTTGTTTTCAATACTTGATAGATTTGACTTGTACCCTTGCAATATGCTCCATAGATGTAGTCCTACCATTAACCCTCCCTCTATTGATCCACAACCCTCCCTTCCCATACCCCTCCCCTTCCCTTCTTCATCACTCACACTTTCATATGAGAGATGAATCACAACTATAGCCCAGGGTAAACTCTTCTTGACTCATTTTTGACCTTTAATTTCAGTTTATTCAATGAATAAAATCCCTGTTTTTGAAAGGCATAAACAGTCTTAAAAATATTATTACAGCTTTTGGTTTAGCAGTTTTCCATACAAGAACGTAAAAACTAAAAATATTACTCTAAATTCTCCTCCACCTTTCCATGTAAAAACCATATTTAACTGTGGGTCATAGAACTTCAATGCTAGGCAGAGTCCTGCCCCATAGCCATAAGGAAAGCATGCATGCTCAGAGAGGCCAAAGTGAATCTAGACATACAGGCTTTGCTGGGTTTACCCACTCAGTCTATTAGCTTTAGATCATACCTTTTTTTGTCTAATCATATAGACAAAGAATGGCTGCCCGTACTTTGTTGAACCTAAGTATAAAAATGGAGAATTTCCCTTGTATCTTTAAGTCTGTAGGCTTTCATGTATACACATTAAATAAATTTGTGTGCCTTTTTTCCAATTAATCTGCCTTTTGCAAATTGCATTTTCAGGGAAGCTTCAAAGGGCCAGGTTCCCTTTGGCCTCAACAGTACTTTTAATTCTGTAGCTGTTAGCTATCCTATTAACCCTACCCCAGTCTTTGGACCACTATATTATTCTTTTTCCTTTCTCCATGAACATCCAAAACATCTTCCCCAGCCTCTTTCCCAGCAAAATAAAAATGTGGAGCCCCTTGTTCAAAGGGCCAAGGGAATTGGGGAGGAAAAACACCATTATAGATACTAAAACATAAAGTTTTTCTTTAAAAATATGTTTTACTTATAAAACATAATAAAGATGATAGTGATACCTGAATAATAAACTTACAGATTGCAAAATATTATTTATTTGGTGCCATAACTTTATATAATATAATGCTTTACTACTTTGATATCTTGATCAGTCATAAGATTTTTCTGGCTTTTCTGCAAATTTATTTATTAGATCATTAAAATGATCTTTTGAACACTTCATTTCTAATCCATACAATTGAAAGCAATGTCAGTCACTCACAGCAAATGCAAAATCATAGGTAATTTATGATTATTTTTAATTTTGAAAGGATCTTTCTGCTGATATAATTATTGCTGAAGCTATTAAAAGCATTTTATAGGCTATGAGAACATGGTGATACATCTTTGTTAAATTATTCTGAAAAATGAACTTTCTGCGTATCTGTAGGTAGTTTCTCTGGAGCAATTTTTCTAAAATGATTGAACTCTTCACACAAGTAAGTTTCATGTAATTTTTAATTCAATTTTAAGTATAAATTCCAGCAATATCGTTTTAACATTTTCTCTGAAATCTCCTAAAACTTCTGGATATCCTGCAAAAAACCAAAATGACCTCATGATTTTTGCATAATTTGAAATGCCTGGGGATTCTGGGAAGATGGCTGACTGGTAGCAACCCTGATCAGAGGCTCCTGAGCAAAGGAAGAAAAAGTGGTTGGAATCAGAATCTATGAAGCCAAAGATGGGGAGCTGAGCCCAGAAAGAAGTTCGGCAAGCTGTAAATCCAAGGAAGATCATTTAAGAACACAAAATACAGGTACAAAGCGGGCCCCAGAACTGCTTGCTAGAGCCACCTACCTCCCGCGGGTGGCGGGTGGCCACAGAGAAGTCCCCTGAGCCGAGAAGGCACAGAACGACTTGGTAGAGCCATGTGCACCCCTGCGGGTGGCAGCAGATGAGTCCCCCACTCTGGGAGAACCCAGAAGTGCTTGCTAGAGCCGCACACCCCATGGGCGGCAGAGAAGACCCCCGCCCCAGGGCTCTGGGCAGGTCCAGAACTGATTGCTAGAGCTGCAAGCCTCGTGTGGGTGGCCGGTGACTGGAGAGGAGTTCCCCTGCTCCAGGCAGCCACAGAAGCACTTGCTAGAGCCTTGCGCACCTCCGCAGGTGGCTGCGGACAAGTCCCCCACTCTGGGAGGACCCAGAACTGCTTGCTAGAGCCATGCACCCTACAGGTGGCCTAGGAGATCTCTGTTCTAGGCGTCTGGGTGGGCCCAGAACTGAATGCTAGAGCTGCACACCCCTGCAGGCTGCATGTGGCCACAGAGGATTTCCTCTGCTCTGGGCAGGCATGGAACTACTTGCTAGAGCCTTGCGCACCCTGCGGGCAGTGGTAGAGGAGTCCTCCACTCTGGGAGGACCCAGAACTGCTTGCTAGAGCCATGCACCCCACGGGCGGCCAAGAAGATCCCCGATCCAGGGCTCTGGGTGGGCCCAGAACTGCTTGGTAGTACCATGGGTGTCCTGCGGGCAGCGGTAGGGGAGTCCTCTGTTCCAGGCAAACCCCAAACAGTCTTCTAGAGACACGCACACCCCACAGGGGCCAGTGGAGGACTTCCCTGCTCCAGGCACCTGTGCTGGGTTGGCCTAGAATTGCTTGCTAGAGGCGCGCGCCCTGCAGGAGGCAGTGGAGTAGTCTAGCACTCTGGGCAGGCCAAGAACTATTTGTTAGAGCCATGTGTGTCCCACAGATGGAGGTGGAGGAGTTCCTCATTCCGGGCTACCAGGCTGGGAGGGAATAGATCAGCTTGCTAGTGCCGCACACGTCCAACAGGCCACGGTGAAGGAATTCTCCACTCCCCCCAGTTACTCTAGTGGGGCCAAAATAAGACTGATCTGGTCGACTGTGTACCCTACACTACCACTGCCATTCCCTGACACCCTGGCTGCTCCAGGGTGCTGAACTAGGACTGATCTGGCTACTGCCGGTCTCCTGTACCCTGGTTGCCCCAGTAGGCTGAATGGGGTCTAATCTGGACACGCACACTACCGTAGAGCTGCTGCCATTTCACTGCACCCCAGTTGCCCCAGCACCTGAGAACTGGGAGTAGAAAAACAGACACACTCTGCCTCTATCTCTGGGCAACCAGAAGAAGCCACCAACTGAACAGTTCAGATAAGGCCTCCAAATAAGGTAAACTCAGAATGGGGCGGAATCAGTGGAAAAATTCTGGCAACTCGAATAACCAGAACAGATCAACTCCCCCGAGGAAAAATGGGGCAGATGTAATTGAAGACCAAACCCACAAGCAAATGGCTGGAATGTCAGAAATTGAGTTCAGAACGTGGATAGCAAATAAGATTAACAGAATGGAAGAAAGGAAGGAAGTAGAAGTTCAAGAAATGATTCAAAAGATCTCTCAAGAAATTATTCAAAACATTTCTCAAGAAAA